>JAQGAB010000767.1:0-22101 GCA_034696565.1 Isotomurus graminis | reverse complement strand
TTTCCAAAAGTCGGAGCCGCAACACTCGACAATTCTGTTGGAGTCCTTGCGAAGCATTAATTCGTAATAATTCACGTATAATTGTACCATAAATCATACTGTAGTAGACTGTTGTAATAGTTATTTGTTCCAATAACGATTCCCCCTCTGAGTGCACACACTCGTTGTTTCATGAATGAATGACTTAATATATTGTGACCGTAACCTTATAAAACCTTTATAAGCAAGCCGGGTTTGTCCCTGTTGCCGCATATAATAAACGGAAGACCTTCGAAATATATTTTGTCAAATCTCATGTGAATTGGATTTATCGTTGAATTCTGCTTTGCCTCTCAATTCCCCAACTTACAACAGCTCTCTGACTTTTATATCTATTTATATCCTCTCTTCTGATCTGATATTTGGAAACTCAGTGTGTAATTTGTTTACAAAACACATCAAAATGCCGAGCATGTCGGTTTCCCACGGGGGTATCCTCTACTATGTTGTAAAAGTTCCGAAAAGTGAACTGGACGCAGTGTCTCCTGAATCAGACAGGGGAGGTCGAGGATCCAGCTCTGGAATAAGAAATATGACGGAGAAAGCAAAAAGGTTTGTGTTGTGTTGTATATTGAGACTGTCATCATGTCACAGCTTTTACTTTGTTAGTCACCAGTGTTCAACCCCAATCAGAATGGATTCTTGTCTCAAATCGAATCGCGATGGAGTTTCTTACTCCACACAAAAGTTTCTTCCAGCTTCCTTCCTGTTCCGTCCTCCTGAGTGACGCTAAGTAATTTCATGCGAGCCTCTCTCATCGCATTTTCATGATGGGCTTGTTATTGTACACAAATTCGGTGTAAACAAGTTTTTCCCCTGTTGTTTATCAAAGTGTACTTTGCCCGTTTGCTCTGAATATGTCTAAATTGTGTAAGGAGAACAATATGTGGATCAGTTTGTTAGTTAGTAACACTCTAAAGTGTTTTTGATTTGATGTCTAATCCACGAGGAGAAATAGTATTGAGGGTAATCTGGGCTATCTGTGTATTCTAATGCGTTTTCTTTTAAAAGATTAATTATGCATTCAAATGAATGTTAGTGATTTCCTTGGCTGTGAAGCTTAAGCTAGAAGCTAATGTACCGAGGAAGAGAAATGTAGGTCTTTAGGCATTCTTCAAAGTACTTTGAATGTCCAAGTCATTTTGCATCAAACAGTCGTTGGGCTGGTAGTTAAGTAGCTGTTAACACGGCTGTGGTGTGTTGGTAAAACTTTGCATTTTAGGTTTGTGTGACACTCGAGTTACAAGACACACAACGCAGATTTTTATGGTAGCGAGTTTGTACACAGGAAATGGAATTTGTCTTCGTTAGCGTGGTTTAGTTGTGATGATGGGGAGATTCAGTGGGTGGATGGGAATGACATAATGCACAAGAAAATAAACTCCTTGCCAAGGTCAGTTTCAGAACGGTGGGTTCTGTCAGTTCTGTGTGCAAATGCAGAGTACGTAAAAATGTGCGATAACTTTCCACATACATGTGGAAATCACCAAACCTGAGTAAATATTTTCATTTGGAGGGTTTCGTCTGAATTCGTTGAAGCAATCTCAATAAAGGCACATGGAAGGATTATTTATGGTACATTCGGTAGGTTTTGATATCACTCAGGTTGCGTGTATGTCCGTTTCATTTTTAATCAAATCATTCTCCTCTATTATTACATTACCTACGGAACTTTCTTCCTACTTTTGTGTAATTCATCTGGGAGACGTCGTAGAAGAGCTTTGGTAGGCAGGAAGGGAGTTACACAAATGGTTAACTGATTGAATTGAATTTTATTGCTACTTTCTCTTCATCCGGGTGGTACTATAGTATTACCGTAAGTTTGGACTGAGACGGGAAGTTTGGGGTTTTCAGTGGTGAAGGTATGGATGGGAATAGAAATAATCAATAGGGAATAAAAGTGGGCGTGCTCATAAACCATTGTGAACATGGGTTTGATAATGTCAACTTACGTAAGGAAAGATTAATACAAGATAATTAATCATTTTAATAATAGTATGAGCTTCTGACATTCTGAATCCAGAGAGTGACGAATTGATTACAGAGATAGCATAATCGGTTGTATAGCTGTATATCTCATGTTTGAATGAAATGTTAATTGTTATAAAATTGTGGAATTACAGTGAAGGATGGGACAACCCTTTCAGACCGGATGGAGACCTGAGTAAAGAAGCCGATCAAATTGTAGAACTCATAAAGGAGGGGAAGCCAATAAACGAAGAAAATCTTCGTAGCAAAAGTCCCAGTGTCAACGAGTCCTTCATAGTCTCCCAACAAAACCAACTAAACGTACGTAAAAAGAAATGTATCAGATTCCTGGACGAAGTTCCGGATTTGGTGCACTCTGATAATTTTAATTAATCTCTCTCCCTCTGAAAGTACTTTTAACCTGATTTTAAGTACTTTAAGGAACACACATTTCTTTAAACATTTCATGTAATAATTTATTAATTCGTATGACTATTTACTTTGTAAACAACAACAGGCATCTCCCAAAGGAAAAGAAGTCAACGGGACAACTGCGAATGGCGGAGGTGGACCAGACGTCGTGACCCACGGAGTAGTGGCCTCGGCCGCCCAGCAGGGTCAAGTTGAAAATGTCGTCCTGAAGAAAAAGAAAGGCTGCTGTGTTATTCAATAGATAGATGCAAACTTATACTTGTAGATTGTTATTAGATTAATGACCGTGAAAGATACATGAAAACTCTTTCTTAGCCTTTAAGCGTTACTATAAAATACCGGCACATTTATAATAGAGATAAAGTGTTTAACCTTTTATTTGTAAAATGGTCAAATCCAAAAATGTCATCCAATAATAACCGCAGAATTGTAATTGTGACTGTATAAACTTTTAAACACATAAACTCTTCAACTTACGTGCGCAGGAATGGAAGCTGAGGATGAATGATATTATGAAAGTCTAAGTTTACAGATTTTAAACCAAAAGTACATAAAAGTTGTTTGTGAATTGGCCTAAGATTCAAATGGAAGGAATAAGAGCGAATAAGAATTTTTAAGAATATTTATTATGTTTAATAGCATTTTAGGCTGGAGAGATAAAAGCTTTGTTGTAGGGACTGATGAATTCTTTAACACACTAAGTCATAAAAGAATATATATAATGTTAATCCTTAAATACTTAAAGGATACAAAACTAAGCTCTGGATGTTTACTACTTTAAGAGTAACTTTTACTTTGCCATCTCTCCAAGAAATCCTTTGACTCGTCGCAACAATACATATAATAACTGTATACAATCTTTTACCCATACTCACGTAAGAACTGGAAAGCCCTTGTAGGCAGCTATGAACACTAACAAGTAGATTTTAGTAAATGACAAACAATAAATCCTCTCCAATCTACTCATAAATAAGGAATCGGTTAACTGTTTCATTGCTTGTCCCAATTCTCGTATAAATCGTCACTCGTGTTTATAGAATACAAAAGTGCTGAATCATGAGACTCGGATAGGGGATTGCATTTATCTTAATACCACGTTCCGATTTCCTGTTCATGTGAGATTATTTGATAATTCTGTCTAGTTGCGTACTTTTCTTAACAAGATTATTATTATTCCTTTCCCCATTTACCGTAAAAACTCTCTTGGTCGAATGAAATGGTATGCAACTAGTCTTTGCTGCACTTAATTTAATAAATCTGTGCACTTACCTCCTCCCATAGCTGTAAAAGTCTTTTCAAGGTAATGGGTAAGCTGTGTAAGCAATTGAGACTGATTGAGCAGACAATTTAATTATTTATTCGTGTAATCATTACTAAGGACCGTGGCTAGACCATCAGTTCTTTACTACTCGTGTCCCGTTATGTGGAAAAAATTACTGCTGAAAAATTATTGTTTTACTAATGATTTTGAAAAATGCTGAATAATGAATACACAGAACTAAATAGAAATATGGTGCTGCTTCATGTACGATTTCGAAATTACTGAATGCTGAATGTTCTCCCTCGAGATATTTTCGTAAAGCTTCGGATTGAATGAAATCAGTAGAATACTTTGAGAGTAGGGTACAATAATGAAACAAGTAAACCAACTTAACTATATTATGTAATTAAGGCTACTGCACACACTATTGTTCGTATTGCGAGACACGCATATTGCCCTCATTTAACAGTTTTTGGTTCATTTTAACAATTAAAATGAATGGCTAAAGACAAGAAATGTATAGGAATGAGTTGTGTAACCAAATAGGTCTTATAATCTATGAGATATGTAGTGACGAGCAGATTTGTAAAGACGGAACTTTGATACGAGGAATTCTGATACGGATTGAGTGCACACATTTCAGGGAAAATGTGGGCCTTTTATTGGTCAAATATTAAATTATTGATTATACTTGTAGTTTTCACATTTACAGCTTCATAATCAGCTCTGTAATTAAATGTACATGGAAAGTTGTTTTATCTAGTATACTGTAATCGTAGATGTAACAATTTAACTTCCGGTTACAGATGATAAGTAAAGTTTCAACTTATCTTTACTGATACTGATTGTGTAGTACTGTGTGTGTGGACAGAAGAAGCAGATGATGAGGCTATTGAATTTTGAATATAGAAAATCTCTAGCTTAATTAACAACTTGTGTTGTGTCGCATATTACTTAATGTGGAAAGTTGGGTTTATGACTACGGTTATTATTGTGCTACCTCTTGTGTAACATGGGTGGTGTTCAGTTACTCGATTGTGTGAATTGTAGCTCTCCTCGTGTATTACTGCATTTCATTCATGGTTAAATATTTGAGTAAGATTCATATGGTTGTATTTTATGGAATTTTGGTATATTATTGCAAATCAGTGCTGTGATGTTGATTTTTCGTTGCATTATAAGAATAATGAGATTATGGAAATAGCTCGATCACATCTTTTATGTGAAACAAAATTTAGAAGTGAAAGGCATTAAATGAAGAAATTATTTGTTGACTCATCTAATAAACAATTGTTTAAGTGTATGATCCATCTGTTGTCTGTGCATTTTCTTTGTGCTTTAAAGAAGGAACAACGTATTATAATGTTATATCTTGTCCAAGAGTATACAAATATATTTCTCCGCGAATCAATATCGCGAGGCGAATCAATTCTTACTGAAAGTTAAATGTGTATTGTTCTGTAACAAGAGTTCATTTAGGATTATTATATTTGATGTGTTACTATAAAAGTACAGTAAAATGCTTGTTGAAGAATCATCAGAATAAATCTATCTTTGTAGAAAGCGGGTTGATAGGCTTTGTGAATATGTAGTTTTAACTTCATAAATCAACCAGGGGAGACACATAACGTGTCATATAGGTATTCAGTTGGAACTCGTACAGCATGGAGTAAAATATGCAAACTTATTCGAGCAGAAAAGGAGATGTGTTTTTGCATAATACATGACACAATTGTCCATGAAGGTCAACAAGCATGTGTTAGTGAATGACACAACACAACCTGCCCACTTGGGAGCGTAATGCATGATTTAACTGTTTAGAACAAGAAATCCAGTGACGTGTGTGTTTTAATATTTTATAAAGTATGGCTGCTGCGACTTTTTGGGGGATTTGTGGTTCCGGAAGGATAAGCAACGACTTCGTGCAAGCCTTGAAATGTCTACCATCCACAGATCACTGCGTTCACGCGGTGGCAGCGAGAAATAAAGAGTCAGCTAAAATTTTTGCTTCCAAGCATGGAATTCCAAGGTTCTTTGGCAGCTATTCTGAGCTGTTCCAAGATCCCAAGGTTCAAGTGGTGTACATTGGAGTAATTAATCCGGAACACTTTCCATTAGCAAAGTCAGCTATACTCCATGGGAAACATGTGCTATGCGAAAAGCCTATGTGCCTAAATTCCAGTGAAACTAAAGAACTGATAGCTTTAGCAAAAACACACGGTGTATTTTTAATGGAAGTGAGTTTAATTTGCAGGATTAGAACTGTCGTTGAGAAACTAACTAATCATGACTGTTGTAGGGAATTTGGAGTAGATTCTTTCCGGCTTATGACAAAGTGAAGGAAGAATTAGCCAAAGGTTCTATTGGAGAGGTTCTGTCGGTTTCAGCGAGTCTGGGTGCTCCTCTGTCTGAAGTGGACAATTGCAGGTATATTTGCTTATAGAATTGATTGGAATACTTGAATATTAATCCTTCAATGGCTACAGGTTGAAGACACTGGGTGGAGGTTCTATGTTTAATCTGGGTGTTTACTGTGTTCAACTAGCCACTTTGGTTTTTGGACGACCTAAGACAATTTTAAGTGCAGGTCATTTGAATGAATTTGGAGTTGATGAGAGCCTGTCAGTCACGCTAGTTTACGAAAATGGGAAGACTGCAACGCTCATGTCGCACATTCGAACTGAGTTGATGAATGACGCTTTCATTGTGGGCACTGGAGGGACTATAAAGGCATAAATAAATAATTTCGATCATTGAATTAGATGAACTCAGGGTAGATATGAAGAGAGGGATGGACTATTGAAGTTGGTAATGCCTTTCTTACAGATTCCAGCGATGTTTGTGTGCCCTTGCGAACTGCAAACACCAGAAGGAACCTTGCAGTTTGAGTTACCGAAGGCTCCTGAAGGATCAACTTTCAATTATCCTCATTCTGAAGGATTAGCTTACGAAGCAGAGGAAGTGCGGAAGTGTATTTTACTTGGTATTGAGAATCTTATATAACATATTCTCTCTCTGCAATAAATTATGCAAAATGATGAAATTGAATTTTCCAAAAACCTTTCAGGTTTGCAAGAAAGTTCAAAAATGTCTTGGGACGAGTCATTATTAATCGCAGAAGTAATGGAGTCTGCTTTGAGACAAATTGAAGGAGATTCGTAGTGACATCACAAGTCTTGAGCTTCACAATTTTTTATGAAAAATAGTTTGATTGATGCATTGGAACCAATAAAGTTTTTAAGTCTAGTATGTTTACAAATGTTTATTGAACCGTTCAATACTTGAATATATCAACATTGCTACAATACTCTTTCAACAAGTAATCGTAAAAATATCCTGACAAAAGTTGTATACGCTAATTTGATGGTCTCCTCACCGACAAATGCACAATAGGTATGTAGGAATCGAGGGAAGTTATATTCCTTAACTGTAAATTATAATAATATACATTGTGGTTAACAATGTTAATAAAGTATACAAATACTTAGATATCATTCAACAAGAGTCATAACCGTGTTACATGACTTGATAAGCTTTATATATTTTGTAACATTGATATATCGAATTGGATATGGAAGAAAACATGGCAATTACTCATAACGCTTTAGTCAAATGGATATTATATCAATTATTGATATAAAGTTCGAAATAGCAGCTGATATTTAAAATAAGATACTTTTGCCCAAAATTATTAAGACATTGTTACACCTTTCACTCAGCTTTAGTTTATACGTACAACGATGAAATGTTTGGTAACCTTTTGAATAACAACCATTAAGTCACAACAATTGCCATGTAGTAAGATTGAGTTTATCGGAGGATTAAGGACTATTTATGTATCTTTAAATTATGTAGGTTTGCATTAACAGACAAGCACTAGTTTCATAACGAGCATGCACAGGGATTTGTATTTCCAGAATTATAATGTAAGCGATTGCTTAGGACAAGTTTATCCTGTCTTAATTGCTTAGAAGCAAACACAAATTATGCACAGTCAACTGTTAAGCGACATGTAATGCTGATGCAAATTAATAAGGGAAATCTGCTAAGCAGTTTCACATTTATAATGCATAGGCAATAGGTAGTTGAAAGGAACAAACTAAAATTTCCTGTAAGCACTTTTCTACGGACTTGCTCTATACATAGCTTGATGAATTACTAACGGAGTAAAGATATCATCAATACTTAATCGTCTCTGTTGCATGAATCTGTGTTGTGCATTTCATACAATTTATGTGGTCGTGTGAGCAGTCAATATATATTTGAAATATTTGTTTCTCTGTGTGGAATTAAGTTGACAGAAGGTACTTTACTTTGCTATTAGTAAGGAATTGTGTAACGGGCTACGTTAAGAATATTTGGGCGATCAACAAATCCAGCAAAAATATGCATTTTCCGGGAGTGGACGTTAACATGTATATTATTGTGGTAGAACTATTGTAACATCTAATAACGCACAAACTAGTTTAGCTATTTGTTATGATGTCTATAAGAGTCCAGGGAGTCTCAATGGGTGCACAGTCATGAATGATTTGCTATTTCTAATGCAACTGTTTCTAACACAAGGAGAGTTGCCTACCTATGTAAATATGTTTATTGAAACATTTTATTAGTTACGGAAGGTTTAACCTTCAACGCGAATCCGTAATATCAGAGATATTGAAAAACACTTGAGTGTTTGAATACCGAAAATGCAATACAAACAACTGACTAATAAACTATTAAATACCGTTAAGGTGAGAAATTATGCGATTTGGTCGATTTCAACACATACGTTCGATTTGCAACAATTTTCTCGAAGGAAATGCACTTGATGACGTGATAGAAGGAAAAGATGTAAGAGTAGAATATTTCTGCTAAGCTAAATGTGTTTCAAATGTATTAAAGTCTGAACTACATTCTGAACTTTTCAACACTACATTTACACAATTGTGTGCACATGCACAAAGATATGCGAATCTGAGCTTATTAGAATAGTTCAAGTTAATATTGTTTGATTGCTGGCAAATCCAAATGAATTCCGATCATTTAATAGTTTATCCACTCGTTAAGTTTACTAAAGTGTCGAATCCACCTAAAATTATGTGGATTTTGCTACACAAATGACTAAAGATATCATAAATTCTCTAACAAGTAAGTTGACACTAATCATGGATGGCATTGGACTGAATACAGAATTTCCCATTGAGACCAAGAATAAGTCATAAGTACCGAATCGGTTGCGGCGTGTGTATATGTAAAAAACCTCACCCGACTTGAATCATGGGTAACTGGAATTCGGAACAAAATACGGTATACTCATTTGTAATTACGTTCATTTAACTAATTCCACGGTGAGACTACAACCTTGGAACTAATGACATGAACAGTTTACTAATAGCTTGCTTGTTTGTTAGTTAAAAATAATCATAAAAGCACATAAAGTATCATTTAATTATTAGCACTAGCAGATAAATTTATTTCATGGTTTAAGCAAAATATTTCGATGAACCTTTCTCATAATATATTTTGGTGAAATAGCATTGTACGAATTGTAAGGTGACTAGAACAAAATGGTTAGTGAGCATACTAGATTGAAAAGTTCGATTATAACATTCGTTGAAATAAAACGGAAATAAAATGGGAGAAAGGTAAGGAATCATTGAGTGTCTGGAATAAAGTCGAAAGAAGAGTCCTGGTTAGCTTGCTTGAGAAAGTTACAACAGGTATCTTCCAGATTATTATAATGTAGAGCACGTTTATGGTTAGAGTTCTCAGGACGTGGTGACTTATTCGGAGCGTAAGGATTAGTTGGGTTCCCAATGCTGTCGATCAGTGCCAAGTGCAACCTACAAGGAAGGGAGAGAAATACGAGAACAAAATTGATTTTTTCCATATGAACTGTGTGTTTAGTGTCTCTTGAATTAAATTAAAGATTCAACAATTCTAACAGCAATTTTATGCAAATACTGCAAAGAAAGCATAAGCCATTCGTTAAGTTAATGAAAGCAGATTTTTGTATGATGACGAAGAGATTAGTAATATCGTGAAATGTCTTAGATGGATGAAGTATTGTATAATTAAATTATCACTGAGGATTTGATGACGGGTCACACTGAAGTAGTCGAACTATACTAGGATCAGATTTTGCTCCTTCTATAAATTCTTCTAGAGACAGCTTCCCATCCATATTTTTATCCATTTGGCGAAAGATTTTGTCCGTGCGTTTTTCTGGGGTCGATTCGTCTTCTGGCATTTTCATTACTGAACCCACCATTTTATAAATTGCCTGCAAGTTCACAAAAGACGTAAACCAATTTATTTTCTATTTTTGATTTATTAAGTTGGTCAGCACTTCTGTGCCTAGAAACACTTTGTCGAGAGACAAGATGCTGCCTGTCTTTCAACAGCCCTCTTCGTTTACAGTAAAGAAAGGCACTCTGTGAAGAGATTTCTCTGTTGTTTTCTTCTACTGACAACCAATTATTCAACGATATCTTAAAGGCTGAGGCTATTCAAAGATTGACTATCAAAAGAAGTTCAAAGAAGTTGAAGAATTCGCTTTCAAAGATGTATGACTAAGAAATATTAATTATAGCAAATTAAAATTGAGAATTAATTAGACTCGAAGTCTACGATTCAGATTCTTTTAGAATAAAGTTTCTTGCACAAAATTTTTCTTACCGTGACAATTTCGAGCATCTCCTGTCTCGAAATGTAGCCGTTGCCATCCAAGTCGTACATACTAAAAGCCCACCGCAATTTCTGCTCCAGCTTTCCCCTCGACGTCACCGACAAGGCGCATAAGAATTCTCGGAAATCAATCGTTCCATCCGCATTGGCATCAAATGTTCGAAAAACGTGCTCCGCAAACTGCAATGGATGAAATGCTCATTAAACCAAACAAGGAAGTCATTTTTAGTGCTTCGCTGTTCTTGGAACGGATTATTCATAGACGGAATCACTCAGTTTGTGCTCCCATTATTTTCAGTCTAATAAAGAAGTGAAAGACCGGAAAGGATTTGTCATATAATTCTTTTGTTTTCCCTATAACAGTTTCCACGCTAGAAAGCAATTCACACAAGTTTATTGTGCTGAGAAGGGTTCGATAAGATGACACTTGATGTAAGATCGAAGAAGTCCTATTACACGGCTTGTTCAGAGTTGTATATACAACTTTCCTTCAACCCTAAAACCTACAAGATAGTTCGAAAGAAGATCCCGAAGGGCTGATCGATCGTAATATCGCCAGATCTGTTGGAAACTAAATTGCAAGTAGAGAGAAAACGGTAAAGCCTCAAATATTCACTAACCCAGAAAAATTTAATGATCTCCAGTACAAATCTCCAAAGTTTGTTCAGTACTCCGTACAAAATCTTTCCTAGTATTATAATAGCCCCTCGCGCTTCGCAACACTTCCCATTTTAGCGTAATTTATTCCCTAGTTTGCCTTCGTAGTAGAAAGCTAATCTCAATCATAATAATCAATCATACATTAGTCGTGGCTTTTAGTCTTAGACTTTTTTCAAACAACATGGTGTCTAGTGGTGTTGTAACGGAAGGAAAGTTTACGACTTTCACACAACAGTGGAGATGACTAGAAAGATACTTTATGCGAGAGACTTGAGAAAACACGAGGACTACTTATATAACGATGTATGGGGTTCTCAAAAGACGAAAATATTCATAGCAGTCAAAGTCATTTGGTGTAAAAGGAAGAATGGGTGAATGACGACCGTGTAGGTACATTTCTAAATGTCAATATTTTCTTGGCTTATTGCGAGCAAGGTTTCCTTCCGTTCTATTGTGATCAATCTTTTATGTGAAGTGAAAGAAAGGGGTAATTCACCACATTATTAATGACCGACGAATTTATTGAGCACTACCTGCCTTGTCTCGGTCTGGATCGCGAAAGGCCGGGTCTGTAGGATGTTGGAAAGTATACTGTAATAATGATCAGGGTGGAAGAACATCTATTAACAAGGGAAGGTACATTCACGATGGTTGCAGATACACCTTCCTTGTTAAGTTCTTCAACAACCCAAACTACTTGTTCTTATGCTTGGAGCTAGATTGATCAATAAATTAACTTTCTCCTAACTTCCTCTGGGATAATATTTGGGTCGTGTGTTGAGAAAAGTCAAGAGAGATTCATCAATCACAACTGGGAAAGGTTAAACTACAATGAGATTTTGAACCAGCACAGGATACGCAGTAACCTTAGAAGAAGAACCCAACTCACCTTAGAAGCATCTCCGTAAGGGAAAAAGTTTCCGTAGATTTTTTTGAATTCGTCAACGCTTAGGCATCCACTTGGGCAGTCTTTCAAGAAGCCTTTGTACCATTCTTGGATCTCAGCCTCTGCAACACACATGAGAAATGTAATTAATTATAAAGTGTCCTAATCTCACAGGCATTCAGTAGCACAAACATACAGGAAGGTTAACTTAATATAATAGGATTCATTATGAATTGATTGTTGGGTAAATGCACAAATGTAATGAAGCTATCAATCAAAATCTCATTCATTTCCCACAGGGATTCTTTCCTTAATATAAAGTGACGTTCGTATGACTTATATGATTTGAATGGAGATACGTCTCTCTGTGAGTCGGAAATATAATTGTACTTACTTACAGTGCTTAGGACGGTAGTAGGTTTATCGTAAATATTTAAGGGCTAAACATAAAACCTTTGGAGAGTAGGGAGGAAGTTGGAGAAGTCCTGTGCCTACTGGAGAGTCGGAGTCAGACCCATTAAATTATGCACGAAAACAACTCATTCTGTAGAAAGAATATAACTCCTGGTTGTTGAGAAGCCTACATGAGCTTTCGACCATCGTTGGGAGGAAGGAAGAAAGTCTCATTTGAAGTACATGGTGTCCAATGAAAAGCGTATGCAGAATAAGGTAACGTCGAAACAGTGTAATTCCTAATATGTATGCAAATCAGGAATGCATCATCAATTTGGCTTAACTTGACTGAAATAACCAAGCCCTTATTGCAAGTTCTTGTTTCTTCCGTCTGCACAACACACCGTTTGTTCCATTTAAAGCTAAACTGAGACCAAGGGTGGAGGAGAGACACTTGCTGAGTTGGAAATGAATTTTTGATAGTGATAAGATATTTTTAACGAAATAGAATTCTTTGAAAGAGAGTACTCGCTCAAGTACCAATATCTCTAATGGAAGATTTCAAAAGCTTTCACGTGAGGTTTTTTTCCTATTTGGGAAATCTTGTGAAAGCCCGTAGTACTCCTCATTTCCAACTACAGAGCTCAAATCAAGATTCATGAAAGCCAAGTCTATGAAATGTCGGTAATAACGTGTGAGTGAAATTCTTACCCGAGAACTCCGTGTTCTCCCGCAGATCTGCGAGCACTTCCGGCTTAAGTTTACTATTTCCTTTGCCCATGGTTGAAACTCTGAAGACACTCTTGTCTTGATTCCCAGTAAAGCTGTACTTGTTAGACCAAGTTTCTGACAGAAAATTAAATTATGCAGGTTAAGTAAATACTCCTGCTAGTTCATTTCTGTTTCAAAACTTTCCGGTGTATGGGTGTGATGGGAAAACTTACCTGTACAGCAATTCTCTCAATCTGCCGAGCACTTGTTCTTCTTACTGCAGGGTTTGGCGTAAACGACTATATGAATCACCGTTCCCGTTGTTTCTTGTAAAAGCTGGAATTTATGAAAAGAATTTTGGTTAAATCACATCGATAAAAAGAGAACACAGACTCAGAGAGGGTTATGACGAGGAATGTTGTTCGTAAGTAGATGCATGCAAACCCATAAAGCTTTCAAGTTATAATGTATGGAGAGCTTATGATAACAGGGCATTTTTCTCCACTTTAAGAATTTGAATAGCAAAATCTAATCGAGAAATGCAAATATGTAGTGAATAATTAGACTACTTCTTTAGTCAATCTGTCTAAAGCAAGTTTCCTTCTCGTCTTTCATCTGCGAGCGAATACTTATGCAAATGAAATAGAGTCGAAAGGTAATCTTGCATGAAGGAATAAAGAAAGGTTGAATGCTAATCTAGCTGTTGCTGAATTGAGTGAAAACTGAGAAATAACTAAAAGATTTCTATCATCTGGCATACACTTCTTTCTTGATCGTTCATCAACACGCCAAGCCATGCCAGGTTGTGAACCAACATTTCCATTTATTTCGGGAAAGTAACTGCGTTTCGTTGTTTATTCCATTTGAGGTCTGTGCAGTCCAACAGCTTGATCTGTAATTATAAACTCAGTCCCTCTTGCTCAACAACCGATATCAGTTCTTTTACCCGGCGTTCAACACTCTTTATCCGTTTGGCTCGCCTGATGTCGCAGGAACCTGCCAGGTTCACAATTAATGTCTCTCCGCCAGCACTTGAGCCTGACTATGCGGGAGATCCATGAAGTAATAAATAGTGCTATTCTACCAGTTCCTTTGGGGGTAACAATGTCGGACCTTAAACCAAAAATTATTGCCTGTATCAGGTCGTGCATGTGCTCACATATACACCTGGAAGAAAGTTCATGAGTTATTTTATTGTTTGTCTCTTCGGTCTTAGATGAACGAAGAAAGAAGGAGAAATCCCGTAAAGCCGAAGGGAAAGAGGGGAACATAAGTTGGAGAAATACGGTCTGTGTACCAATACCCCATTACACAAGACTTGAATGGTATCACGGATTTCTCTTCAGTTGAGATATTTACCTTATAGGTTGAAGGTATAAAAGATCAATGCTGTGAACATCCCCCATGCTGTGTAGAGGAAGAACCGGAAGTACAAGATTGGAATTAATCTATCGTCTATCGTGTGAAACGGTGAACGGCGGTGTGTGTGGATGTAATGTTGGTTCAGGTCGTTTCGAATTTCCAGTTAATGTCGGTAGGTTCATTGGTACTCCCATAAATGATTTGATAATAACTGTGGATGTGATGAACTGGAGAAAAGGATGTGTGTGAAACACGAGATGCTTTAAATGTAGTGAGGTCACGGAAAGGGATGGTTCATGAAAATGACCTAATTGCCAGCAAACGGTGGGATTTGTTTAATGACAAAGATACGCCAGGAATAGGGACGACAAAAGCTCTTTGAAGAGTAAAACTTTGAGGCGTGTTTCACGAAACTTTCTCTCAGTGGGTGGATAGTTTCATAGTTTGCCATATTATGGCCTTCTCTTGTATCAACTAAGTAAGATAATTTTGTGTCTCACATGGGATTCGATGTGCACGTAAACGTAGAGGTGTTTGCAAAAGCTCCATTTGTACCTGTGTGTGTGTGTTTTAGAGAGAGAGAGGCTGAAAGTACCTGAGTCACTCCTCCGGACAAGTAATTGTTCCACTAGGGATGTGTCGACCATGATGATAAACGAAGTCGAGTTATTTGAAAAGGAATTAAGGATCGACACACATACACGGCCATTGGGCTGAATCCCGATTAAATATTTAGGTTTGGATGCAAGAGATTTTGGACCTGAGAGAAGAGAGAAATTCAAACTCCCGAGTATACATGGATGCA
Source organism: Isotomurus graminis (assembly GCA_034696565.1). Classification (NCBI taxonomy): domain Eukaryota; kingdom Metazoa; phylum Arthropoda; class Collembola; order Entomobryomorpha; family Isotomidae; genus Isotomurus; species Isotomurus graminis. The sequence goes on along the minus strand of JAQGAB010000767.1, from coordinate 6,912 downwards.
TGTACTCTCAACGGATCTGATTTGTCTGCGTCAAGAACGAAGGGAATATACATCAACGTGTGTGTGTTTGTTTATAGGGACAATACTTTCGCTGAAGTTGCAGGGAAAGTGTTTTCTTGTGTAAGCAAATCAAGTAATTCGATGTGTGAGGCACATGAGCATGAATGTGCAGTCGGATGTGAAATTGACTACATCCCTATACAAATTATAATCCGTGGTATTTTTACTGTGGCATGACTTCTATCCTCTCCAAGGGACGAGGAGAGTTCAATAGAATTTTAAGTGGAATTTATCAATAATTAATACTACTCCCGAGCTGCAATAAAGCACATTGGTTTTCTAAACAGAATCTTGCGACTTTGATCTACTATTTATTGAAACCTGCTTATCATTTTGGGCAACCCATCTCACACAAAAAGACCGGAGAGTCTACCGTTTATTGATTTAAAGTGGGTTTCATCTAAAGTCCTACTCACCTTTCTGTGATTGATGAAAGGTTTTCCACGTCACTAAACAGACTATTTCAAAACTTTCAGAGGGTTGAGTTCTGCCAGGTTGCAGTGACGGATAAAGCAAACTCGTTAAGAAAACATGGCTCCTTACAAAATTCAGAAAGTCGGGAGAAAGGCTAGTGCAATTGCGGTAAAGTACAAGTACCCATTGTACCTCGCAGGTTGTACAACATCTGCAGGGAAAAGGGAAAGTCAAACTTTGGAGTCAATTGAAGTGAGATCTCATTTGGATCCGTGTAAAAGGAAAAATCTGATGCACACGCAAAGTCCTTAGAAGTTAGAATTAAGTTAAACCAAATATTGTAGAGAGTAGTGTGCTTGAACATGAGAAGCTCCTAAACCTACTTTAACGACGGATAGTGTTTGAAATTCTGTTATCAGGGAGAAAGTAAGTGACAGGAGGAAAGTTGAACTAGTAATGGGGTGAGATTCTTCAGTCATACGGAGCAATTACACTCAAAGTAAAAGTGAAGATAAGGAGAGACCAAACGAACCGAAAGGTTCTTTCCGCCCAGCGTCGAGAAGTACGTGACATGGAGGGAACAGACTGGGTGCTTTTCAGAAAGCTGGAGAAAGTAGCTTTAGAATGAAACACAGCATTATCCGTTATTTTATTCGAATCGTTTCTCATAAATACAGAACAAGACGCAAAGCAGCGTAAACCCCATCCGGTGCTGCTTTCCATCTGTTCCCTGATGTACTTTGCCCCATTCTTCTTTTTATATGATTTTGCCTCGTGTTATCTCTAAGCATGTATTGAATTTGCGAGTCTTTTATGAACCATCTTATCTCCCACTGGTCTCTCTACCACACGTAAACCAATTTTGGTATTCTGAACAACTGTCTCTCCCGTCTTATTCCGTCACTCTCCCGTATCAACGAATAAAAAGGCGATTAGAATACACCTCATATGCTCCATCCAAAAAATAAGTCTGTCGGTGTACGAATCGACACTTGTTCCATCCATATGAATATCCTCCGTTTGTACATATTATTAAAATCAATTCCAAGCAGTTTCTGAACCAAAATCTGTTCACCAAATTACTCATGCATTAGTCGGGATCCCAAAATGATTGAAATGATTTCGGTGGATCTTCTTTAACTTAGTCATTTTATGTGAGAACATAAACCGTGACTGGCACATGTTTTTATCTCGAGGATATCTCGACAGAGTGGTGAAATTAAATAAAAGCACGGAGAGATGAAAGAAGCTGTCTCTAATTGTGCTGGTTTAGATATAACAAGGAGAAAGAGAGAGAGAGAGTGATCTCTCGAGCGATAAGTTTAAGGAGAAAGTTTTTTGCTGTGTTTGGATGGAAGGTACAGTGTTAAACGAGATACCCAACACAGTGTGAAGGAAAGGAGCCATTTACATTTCAAGAGTTTGCATATGTCTCCTCTCATCTTGTGAAACACCCACGAAGAGTCAGAGGAACGGAAAGGGAGCATTTAATGTTGGTTCCTGAGAAAATGAGGCTGTATAGGTTGAGTAGAGAGAAATCCTTCTCTTGTGTATTTTACACTGTTCTTCCCATATCCTCGAGGGTATTGTACACGTTGGGGAAAGCTTTATCGCTATCATCTTAGCAGCGACTCACTCTGACCTCTTCAAAATGAACTCCATTTGCTCTCAGCTGCATTATTTAGTGGAGCCATTTTTATTTTACAAGTTTGTTCTGCCACAAACAACTTTCCCATTTTCCACATTGATCTCTACTTGGACGAGCAGAAGAACGGCTTAAGTACACAACACAAGTGAAATATTCTCTCTGTCCTTTAGCTTCACGAGAACTTTTTCATTTCTCTCGTTATGAAAGGCTCAAGCTACAGAATAGTAAAGCTAGACTGTATACAGTGACTAGAAGTGACTGTGACTTGACTACTACGAGTGGCTAGAAGTACTATATAATGACTGCGAGAAAAACCGTGAGATCATGAGTTTTCTCTCGTGGAGTAATTCCGTATGCAATACGTGTTTCGTGTTGTCCAGACCCACAAAGCCTACAGTTAGAAAAATAGAGAGCGTTCCTTTTGCAAATCTCTTGAGAGTGCATAGCATGGTTGTTAGTGCCGATCCGTTAGTCACGAGAAAATCTGGTCGATAGTTATTCCAGTCAATATAAATCTTACAGCTTAATGTGCACATGGAAGTAGACTGGAGGAGCTTTTAGAGTGGCACTAATTGCCGGCAAGCTCAATTATTTGATGACAAAAAACTCACAGGAGTCTAACAACGCTTTGTAGAGGCAAAATAAACGCTGAGAAGGGATTTATTTCAACCCATAAATAAACAGATTGTAAGCTTTATTGCCGATCAAATCTGCTCATTCGAGAGATTAAAAGAAGTGTGTACGCATTATTGGCATATTTACAAATGTAGTTCGGCGATAAGATTCGATCGTGACAGCAATTTTCCGTTTATGGACTGAATGACCATTTGTCAAGAATGGTGTGTGCCATTAGTTGATGAAATACGATTCCATGAGTCGTGAAGACTAATAAATGTTTCAGAAGAACAGGTTAGTGTTGATGACAAAACGATTGTCGATGGTCGATTGTAGTGTGAAAGAGTCGACGAAAGATGAGTAACGCGCAGAAACTGAGTAGGTGGAGTTGAATAGTTGAAAGTCACTATCATCAGTGCTTGTTACAAAGATTATGATAATGATTATTGCCTTCCTCCGGATACATAAGGCTTTGGATCCCAAGTGAATGTTCCATACAGCGAGTTCTGGTAAACGCCGTGGCCGACAGTAGTTTGCATCATCTTTTTCTGAGGCAATTCCCTGGGATTCTCCAGAGACATTCTCATTTGGAAGATGGATCTTTCTCTTTCCTCTTTGCTTGCATTTTTCAGAATCCTCTCCCACTGTTCATCACTCAAGGGATCGTAGGAAAAGTTATCCTCGTCGTAATGGCTGGCGACTGACCCTCCTCTTATTGTCCTACTATCTTCATCAAACACAGATCTTGCTCGAGACACGGACCTACCCCTTGTCACTGATCTCGCACGAGTCACAGATCGGGCTACAGATTCCCCTCGATACACAGACTCTTCTCGAGCAACAGATCTTGCTCTGGTCACAGACCGACCACGGGATTGACGGGAAGCTGCAGCCATGTATTCAACAGGAACTTGGTTCAGATCAGGGACGGAAGTAGCTCTGGCACTTCTGGAAAACTGGTATTCTGAGATAGGCTCATACCGTCCGTAGAACGGATCTGCAGCCCACCGTTCCTGGAAAGTTCTTGCTCCTGGAGGACTCACTGTAGCTCTCCTAGACCTCCTTGTCTGAGGGTCTAGCGTCTCTCCAATGTACTTCACTTGAGGCTTGTAATAGGACGTGGCATATTCGTAGTTGTAGTCATACATGCGGGTTCGAGGTCTTCGCCAATGAGTGAACTCCGTGGGTCCTCTTTTACTCGCCATTTTAGTGAATAAATATGTATGTGTGCGTCCTGAGGAGAAGAAAACCCTTGATGAATTCTAGGAATTTCTCAATTATGAATAGGCTGAAGTGGACAACTTACAAAGTATGCAGTGCACGACGAGAGAAAAAGTAGAGAAAGCGAGAGACACAGAAGACGATAGAGATGAAACCAAAGACTGAGTTCGGTAGAAGGGATAATAATGCGGGGAATGGTGGTGGTGGTGGATCGTAATCTCAGTCAGAGCTCAGTGAGGAGGTGAAAATAGACTTTTGGTCATGTACTCACAGATGTTAAGATTCAATCGGGATTCCTCCTTCTGCCTTGACTGAGTTCTCATTTCCTTCAAGGCATATCAGCCCAAAACACACTAACCAATGCCACCATACGTGGGACGCGACTTCTGTATCTTCGCCAAAATCAAGACATCTAAACTAACTCAAGTTCAAACTAAATTTAGACGATTAACTCATGAACTTATCAATGCCCATCTTGCATACATTGCATACCATGTTTCTGCAGAATCACGTAAACTTGCACAGCTTGGAAAATAGCTGTAATCTCGTATTACTCACAACGTGTCTGTATACTAAAGTTGTACTTGAGGATATGAAAACATCATCAACACTTTTTATTTACGAAATACAATGAATCCCCCACACACAGAGAGCTTCAAAGAATCCGGTCAAAGAAGGAATGACTCAATACAGTGGAAAATTACATGAAGCTGATAACTAATTCGCACACAAACTCCCTTTGTCATAGTTGAAGGGACTTTGTTTAAACATCAATTTAATGAGAGACCTTAGCCAACCAACCGATGTGACTATGTTCTTGTTACATATGGCCTGGAGTGCTAGATAAAGTTATAGCGTGATGAATGTTTACTCATCTGAGGAATACAGTCTATGTGAATTATTGGCTACATTGGATACTGGATTGTGTATTCAGCTCATATAAAAGACTGCCTTTATCCCTACAGACTTGAAACACATAGATAAGGCAGCAAACAATTTCTTCTGTTTGATACAATAGGGAAATAAAGAAACGATGATGTAAAATCTAAGGTACACAATAAACCCCATAAAGTAATTGAGTTCACCAGAATGTTTCGCGTGAAAGTTGGGCATGACGGTATTGGGCCTATTGTTATGTTTTGTTGGCACATCAAATTTGAGAAGTGGATGGAAATGTGTGCGGAAGGGTGGAGAAGTGAAGAGCAATAGATAATGGGAATAAAAGAAGATGATGAGATGAAAGAGTGCATCAAAGGAATTGACACGAATCCCAATATCATCGACTAGTCTTCATTTTCCACATGTCATCTATCATCATCACTCACCCCTTTCAGGATGCAGAACATTCCATCTCGAAATTCAACTTAATTTAATGTAATCCTATCCAATGCCTTCATTCTTCATCTACACGGGAGGTTTCCTCTTCATATTCATTCATCTCAATCATTTCTCATCAAACAAGAGAACTTTTTGGATTAATATGCCTCTCACCTTGTTCCCTTATCTGTGCTTTCTCAGAGTCCCAGCCACAAAGTTAACTCTACAAACTTCTACGTTTACCATACTGTGTGTGCATTGTATACGTGGAATTCTTTTGTTCACGATCGTGATGAACCACACTCAATCTATGAGCTGCAGAGAGGAGCAAAAGTTAATGCGAGAAGACTAAAAGACGGAGAAAAATGGGAAGTTGGTAGTGGAATACCCTGTGATGTAAAATGGTCTTTATTTGACTGGGAAACTACGAAAGAAAACACAGAAGAGGAAGTTATTATTCTGTAAGAGATATACGCGATGATGGTCGCATGGGACGGTACTTTCTCCATAACCACAACGTACGTTCGGTGCAGCACAACGAAAGAAAAAGTTATTTTACGGAGAAATCGATTTAATTTTCTCCTTAGTATTCAAGTAAACAAAAGTACTTTCAATGAAGAATAATAAAGAGGAATCTGATGGAATCTTAGCTTGTTGAGTAAGGAAGGAAGTAGGGAAAGAATAAAGACAGGACATCAGCTTTGACTTTATAGGGACGTATAAGGTAAAGAAATGAGTTAAGAAAGAGTTTTCTCACATATAGCGTTATAGTCTACTTCTCTCCTTTCTCCAAAATTAACGAATATAATAAAATTTTACTTTTACTCTTATCCAACTTCTTCAAAGAAGTTTTCCCATCCCTTGATGTCAAGGAGGATGGAAGGAGGGAACTTGGAGCGCAAGAACGTGGCACATTTTTAGTTCTTAAAAGAATATTCGCACTCTGTCGCCTTGATAAATTTTTAACGCGTATGTATGCAACTTATACTGCAAGGAAGGGTGCAGAAAACATTCACATTGATATAATAGCTTTCCAGAAGAGTGAACGACACTGATCTTAAGACTTGAGCAGCAAGTCTACCATACTTAAGTATTAGTCAAGAAAGTCAAACTCAGAGCAGAGAGTGAGAATTTTCTCAGAAAAAGTCCGACGATGAAGGAAAGACGCCTTAATCTGTTAAATAACATGACAAAATGACATCATTTCGCTCACGCTGAGTCAAATAATTCTCTGAAGGACTAGATGTCCTTCTTATTAGAAAAGTGGTAGTTAGTTTCACATATTGCTTTTCCCATTTACACCGACTGTTCCTTATTATGTCGTTTTACTACCACTGACACTCCATAATTACACAAATCGGTTCAAACTAATTACATACAACTTTCATTTTCTGCTCCCAGACTAATTATTCCTTTGGCAAGCGTTGCGTCTGCCCATGTGCCATTATCTCAAGCATTCGAACTTTTAGAGCAAATGGAGTAATGGGGAGAGAGAATCTTTGTGAACTCAACTGGACACATTTTGGTTCACGCGTTGTACAATAATCACTAGAATTGAGTGCACATGAAATAACTGGCCCTGCCCTGGAGCTTAGTTTGCGTAACAAGAAATGAAGTGGGCGTCAGTGAAAGTACTA
>JAQGAB010000766.1:0-22140 GCA_034696565.1 Isotomurus graminis | reverse complement strand
CAATTTATTCAGCAAGATGATCCTTTTGGGATCTCCTAATCTGCTAGCGAGCCACGTTGTGCTGGGTATTTTCTGAAAGGACTTTGGTCGGGGAGAATGCCCAAATGTAATCACAGATGGATTATAATAATTACGCGTGAGAGAACTCCCCTAAATCATCTTCGAGTTTCCCTAATCGTTTATGGGTCTTGACTAATGTGAAAACTTTGCGACGGGAACGGAAGAAGACTTTGATCATCATCAAAGCATACGATCCACGTAAAAGTAAAGTCCCTGCAGCATCTTTCCTCGTCGAACCTATTGCAATGTGTCTCTGGCTATGACTGTCACATCTCTCGGAGTTGAAGCCACTTCGACAGGAATGGTTTATCCCTTCAGAGACATTTTAGTCATTGCCGTTGGGTACACTCAGGTGGCACACGTAGAATGTAAACGGCTTAGGTTGTACAAAGCAGAGTGTGTGAAGGAAGCACAGCGGATCTAACTTTCTCTTTGGACTCATCTTTATCCAATTCTTATCTCCCCCCTCGCTTGTCCCTCGTATGCCTGAGAAGTCTTATGGGATATGACAGACTTGGAAAACTCTAAGCAAACTTTTCTCTTCAAATAAACCCACGAAGTATTAATGCATTCATGAAGTCCCCTGAGTTAAAACCAAAGTTTCAAATTCCAAAGAGAATTCGTACAGTGAATACATGCGCTAGAAGGTGATAGTTGGATATATGGACGATATACGTCTATTTGCTTGACCAGAGTTTTGTAGAAGGCCAAGGAGGAACAATTTTGTCTGAAAATCCTTTAGATTTGTGGAATGTTAGGAAATGGAAGTCATTGAAATAACCTGGAAAAATTTTTCCCAGGTAGGACTGCTCACTATTTATCTCTTTAAGACTTCCTTGGAGCAGAGACTTAAATAAAACCATTGCAGATATATAAGTTTTCTTGCTAAGTATAATATACGGGAATGACTTATCGGACGGTGTAAAGTTCTGCGGGAATGACTTATGTTTTCCGAAGTGTTCTTTTTCCCAACAGCTGGGATCACTTTCCAATACTTTTGACACGGATCACTCGTTAGTACCAGCAAGAACTTAACTTAGTTTTGTTTCTCCCCTTGTTAGTTACAGATAAACTTCTATTGCTTGTGCATGGTGGAAGATATCCTTGGGGTTCCTTTGTGGCAAGATAAGCACGGATACCTTTTCTCGGTACTTAATTTTAGATCATAGGGTGTGAGAAGTATGACAGTTGCACAAGCCAGAGATGGACTATGATTTATGACCGGAAGAAAGGGACTAGGATTTCATAAGATGTTAATGTTCCCTATAACTTTCATTGTTCTCCATGATTGTGGCAGGAAACAAGTTTCATTCCTTTGGACATACAAGGGATTCACTTTCTGCAAACATTAAAATCCAATTCTGTGTAGGACCGCTCAATTACTAGGGAGTTTAGCAGACAACGTTGGAAAGTACACATCCACAATCCACTGGAAATCCTCGGGAGACATATGAGGTTCATGAGGGAAAGCCGTGATAGTAGAAAATAAATCAGCTTGAGAGGATAAACGTGTTATAGTAGTCTTTGCAACAAACAATGGGCCAGGTAAATTGTTGAATGTGTATCAGTTGGGTGTTGGAAGTTGAGTGTGTAGTCAGAACAAAATTCAGGAGCTTTTGAGAAAGTGATGGAGGACGAAATCTCGTAGATTTTGAGACGCGAAGAGGGTAAACAGGAGCGTTCCATCAAGTCATGGAAAAGAGAAGAGGATTAATGGACAGACATTTTTATCGTTCGTGGCATATGGCAATAACCATGCTAATCCCAGTAATTCGAGTTTAACCAGACAGACCATAACCATCGTAATGCATGACCATGCTTCCCACAGCCCAAGTACATACAAATTCAATTCACGCCAAGTGTTGGTTATGTACTTCTCTCCACACACAGCAGTGAATGTATTCAAACGAGGTATTTCTCCTTAGTTTTGGGTTGCGTGTCATGTCTCTTCAGAATTTCTCAACTTTTCTCCTATTTCTTTCTCAACTGACTGCCGACTGTGTGTCGAGAGAGAAATAGATGGACCAACTACTGGATGGAAAATATGGAATAAATAACCTACAAACTTTCTTCTTCTTAGGTCTGATGCTGATTTGCATATTAAAAACTTCTGCAGTGAAAAAATGATGTACGGTTTGAGCCAGTTTTCTTTGTCTTTTGCATATTTTCCATATTTCTTTTGTAGAGTGGAGGTTCTCAGGATGCTTATCTTGGAGAAAATTTGCTTGTCTAAGGCCTTTTCATCCTTCTACATGGTTTGAATAATAGCTTAAGTTTTAAAAGTGTGCGTTAAGGAGCCAATAGTCAATTATTTTACAAAAATTGGAGAAAACACTCACAATAAAAATTAATTTGAGAGGATGTCTCATAATGAAGATGAGGAGAATATTTCATTATTTGGAAAACGCAAAGTTGCTATAATAAATATTATACTGTAAGCAAGCAAAATGTTTCCTGAATAAACGAAAGAGGTTTCGTTTAGAGCTGTGAAATAAAAGCTAAGCAATGAAGGAAAGGATGAGTGAGTAGAAAAAGATAAAGTGGTGGGTTAAAGGGATCACAGCACGCGTGCTGACTACGATTCTGGCCAGCAAGGCGAGGTAACATTTTGTCCGCTTAATGTATTCGTAAATCAGCCTGGAGTTTCATTCAAGAGTGAATAATACTTTCCCTTAAGTAATCGTTGGGTAGTCAGTAAGACACAAGACGCAGGAGGTTTGCATATCCTACAAGGCTGCTTGCTGGAGTGACTGCGTGCTCCAGAAATAATTTGATTACACTAACTAATTGCCATTAAGAATTTCTAGATACAAAATTAAATTCGATTTTCATCTTCATTAGAATTGCAGAGTGGAAAGGAGGGAGTGTAAAAGGCTAACTTTCGTGTTGGCAACTTTAACCCTCACGGCCTTTCTCTACACTTTCTCCCGGCCACTTGACTTGGAAAATTGATATTGTAATGTATTCCTTTTAGTCTTCCTTTTTCAGTCGTTGGTAGTAAAAGAGATCCTGTATTATATATAAACTAAAGGCTGTTGAGTCTTATAACACCCCTTAGTAAAACATTTACTCTGGTGAAAGTATTCGCTTTAATTAAAATCTAGTGTTGGTAAAGTTGGATGGAATTCACAATATGAAATATGACTAATCAGTTGAGTTGAAGGATGTGTAAAAGATTTAAAAAACGTTCATTTTGGTCTGGTAAGTAAAAGTTAAAGAGAAAGTGGTTAGATTCCTGTCACATAGAAGCCGTGTGGATGATGGCATGGGATCTATAAAAATTATTTATGCGAAGATAAACCTTATTCCTTACAAAATTGAGAATAACAAATGCTGCAGTGTAGATTTTACTCTTGATTTCTAGTAGGAATTACAAGATAAATAATTTCTCAAGTGCTCAAGGCTTCATTATAACTATGCTGCGTGGTATTAGTAAATCATTTTCGTAAAACATATTCTCGTACTAAAGTTTTGTGCTTCTAGAAAGTATATAGCTGTGTTGTCTCACAGAGGTTCAACGTGATGAAAGAGTTGGGAGGTAAATATTACATTTAATGTAAAATATACATTGTTTTCATCGGAGAATTAATGAACACTCATCCTCTTTGAATTGGTAGCAGACATATGTTTGCTTAATGTTACGTTATAAGATTTCTATTTCTGGTTTCTCGGTATCTTCAATCTCTTATTCTAATTAAGTTTAATTAAATATTTTTTGTATTAATTAAGATAGAATCACCCAGATGCATAATTTTAGTACTAATTGAAGCGTGTTGTCTTAATGGGCCTCACGCGGCTTTTGAAATATGAAACACTGATGCCTCCGCATCGTATGAAAGCAAGCAAAAGCAGATTGAAAACATGTGTTTGTTTTGTACTATGCAATGATAACTTGTACATTTATGAAAGGACTACGAGTCTTGATTTAGAGAAATGTTCACAGAACTCGTATTAATAAACTATGCAGAATACCCCGGCCGGTTTCAATTCACTCTTGAAACAATCAATCTTGTCTTGTCTATTTGTGTGTACAGTTTATTTAGGGAGAGACAGAGCTGACCAGATTTCATGTGCTTTCATTTTAATCAAAGCTCACACACATGGAGCAAGTTGGTATTTTCTATTTTCCACGATGACTTGGGAAACTGGTGATGGTGCTCAAAGTGGGACCAGGAACTCATATTCTGGTGTTGATGTTGAATTAGTTGAAGTATGAGTTGAATGAAGTCGTTGTCAAAAGACGGGAGAGTAACATCCCCAATGTACACCTGTTTATGAAATATCACATTTAACATTCTGTCCGGATCGACACTCTCCACCAGTTATTAATTCTGCTTGGTTTCCGACCCATACTGCTACGTCAAGATTCACTTAAAAATGCTCACATTTCTAAATATAAAGTTAATGTGGGCCCCAGGTGTTTGAATTATCACCGAAGCCGTAAAAGCGTGGTTGCAAATATTACTTTTTATTGAAGCTTTCTCCGCCTTCTTTTTAATTAGCATGTACAGTATAATGCTCCTTTTTGTCTTGGAATAATAATGAGGTCTGTTAAATTATGTTGAACTGTTCAAGTAGAACTTGTTAGAGATTCCAACAAGGCTGCTGACAAGGCTTACTGTTATTTTGGCCATTAAGTAAAAATAGATTGAAATAACAAGTGCAGTTGTGACAACGTCTCTCTCGCTACTGGTTAGCTAATGGACACCCGACCTTTGAGTCTTGTTTAAAGAGGTTGTTTAATACTCATTAAAATTTTATGACTTCAACGAAAGCCATTATCCAGCTACGCCTCCTGGACCTTTTTCTCTTTGAATTGTATCAGTAAACAAAATGTACTCACAAGTGTAGATTCCTTTAGCAGATAATGCAGAGGTGCAGACGGTAGACTCTTGTTACTTTATCTATAATCTAGCACATGAAATCTCGAACATTTGACATGTTTTAAGAGTACATCCGTCATTTCATGTTGTTTGCCTTAGCAGTGTATCATTTAATCATTCAATGGTTACTTTTAAAACGGCTTTTTTGAACTGTGCGAGTGATTTAAGGCGTAGCAGCTTGTAATATTATTACAGACATCTGAAACGGATCGAAGTATAATTCTACTGTTGAATATTTTATGCTTTCAGGTATTTCAATGCACAAAGGATACGCCTTCATCCAGTTCACCAACCCGTTTGATGCGAGAAGTGCTTGTCTCGGTGAAGATGGTCGACTGTTGTGGGGACAAACTTTGGGTAAGTGACGAATGAAGTAACTTATGAATATTTACTCAATACATCTCACATAATTTGCATATTCGATTAGTTATCTCATGCATGAGAATTCAGGAGGGACAAGGTCTTTGAAAACATCTAGGGAGTGAGAACACAGCAAGAGTTACGCTTGTAGTTGTTAGCAAAAAGCAAATAAATATCTCGACAAAGAATGCGTCGGAAAAAGGTGGAAGATGTAGAACGGAACATTATTTAACGGCAGAGAGGAATGAATACGCTTGCCTTGCCAAAACTTTGGTAATCAGCATTCCGCATGGCTAATTTCGCCGAAAAAATAAAGAATTCCTTTCACACACAATACAATTTTCCCCTTAATATTTCTCTTGCAAAATCTTCTAAGTATTGTGTATTGTAATAAGAGATTCAGCAGATAAAGCATCACTCTCTGGAGTTGGGGAAAGAAGAGTTGATAAATATGAATGAACACGACAAAATTTCTTAGCAAAGTCCTCGTTTAATGTATCGAGAGTTCAACCAACCTTTCGCCGGAGCATAAATCATAATTCGTGACTGCACAGAAATTAAATAAATAAATTATGCCCGTCCATTCCAATCCAGTTAGCGGTTGAGTGTCAAGAACAAATGCACCGAGGTAGTAAATTATATATTGGGGTTGGTATAAGAAATGTAATTTAATCATTATTTGTGTGTATTGAGTATTGCTAGAAAAGGTAGATTGTGGAATTGCACGGTGTCACTCGCAGCCTTTGAGACTCTTTTACTTAAGGCTGAGGTCCCATTATTCATTATTTCAAAAATCTCACGAAAAACGTGAAAAATGAGGTGCCTTTCTCAAAAAGTTTTCAATATAATACACGAGAGAGAGACAGCTATTCACAGCCTTCGCCTGAAAGAAGTTTTCTCTGTATTAGGAAAAGTTCACCATGCCTTTATATAAATAATATTGGAAAGTTGAATTGGAGAGGGAAAGCTCGTGAATTATTTGAGAGCATTCTGACAACTGTGTGCATGGTATAGAATGTTTAGTAATCAATAACGCTGTAAAGAGACGAGACACGATACGGAAATAAATTTACTTGGTTATTGACTGAGTATGTGATTCGGAATATCTTTCTTGAGTGCCTTTCGGAGAATGAAAGCTCTCAATTTAGGTTTCCTCAAACTGAAGGAAATACTTGGTAGCGTATTCAGGACGCATTCTTCTAAGCAACAGCAAACACTTGAGTTGACTTGCGATCCATTTTACATTACTTTCCATGTCTCTGTTACTGCCTGTAGACACGCCAATCAAAGAAACCCAAACAGTTCCAGCTGTACTAAACTTTATGGAGAGTGTGTTATTCTTTTGTATCGTTTTATGACACTTTTTGTTGTTTCTGTGTAAATGACTTGCACAGCTACATTTTAGTGTGTTGGGCAGTATAAAAGAGCTTTGGAAAAAATGCTGGTGCAAAGAATATAATGTTAGTAGGTTTTTAATTTCAAATAAAATGTTGCACGTTGTAGAACTGTTCGCGAGGAAGTAGTTTTTGGTACCTTGTACATTTATGGTGAAATATGGGTAGTCTACAGTCTGCAGTGCGAAATTATCATGAGGAATAGGGAGATTAGCTTCCCTATTTTTTACGCACTATACTTATACACATTTTAAGGGTTAAAAGGGTTATAGTGTAATACTCAATAGGGTTTGATACCGTGTTATTCTAAACTTATTGTGAAGGCTATCGGAGCCTTCTGATCAATCTTGAATTGAAGATTTTCATGTTAACTGATCGGCACGCAGCTTTTTCTGGTGTGGTCGTTTATTTCTGGAATTGCCTGATGCCCGAATGACATACGAGGCAAGGTAAACGTACATATCAGTGTCTGGTACACGCGGGTAATTGTGCAAAGACGTGTATTCTCACGTAAGTATTTCGTGTCTGTATTACGAGAAACAAAATAACTGGAAACACCCATTGCACGCATGAAAAAAGTTGCTGAGTGGATGCCAAAGTAAGAACAGTAACGCTCTATCAGAGAAAAAGGTACTTTTGCAATTCCAATGGAAGTCGTTTTTGAAAGACAGTTGACCCAACCGGTCACTTACGTGTATTTCTGATATTATTGTTGCAATAGTCCTTAACTGTGTGTTATGTAAGTCTGGATCAGCACAAGAATAATCTAACAATAAAAATTGACCTTATTAATATTTTCACCATTTCGACTCACTTTCTTAAAAATTGGAATATGCGCATTTAATACTTAATCTGGAGACAGTGGATAAAACTGTTTAGCATGCAGATCTCCAGCCTCTTTGCTTAAGTCAAGTATTTTACCTCTGACGCGATAATTTCAATTTTATACTTAATTAATACAATAGAAGTTTCTATTAAAATTCATCAACTTCCATCCCCATCGCCAGCGTTCATTTATTCTCTGCATGAACCCAGCTGAATGGCTTTTAATATTATTTTTAATTATGTATTAAAACACGTATGAAAAAAGATTGAAAAAAAGAAGTTATTCGAAGGAGTAGCAAACGGTGTACTTTCTCCAGAAATTAATTATAATAATGATGCAAAGTAAGCTCCCCATAATGTATAGACTGCAGCACAAAAAAGAGATGTGACTTGAATTCCAGGAAGAAAGATGAAAGCTTTTCAAAGGGTCTTTAGAAAACCTTTATACAAACTTTCTTTCCCGTTCAGCCCACCCGCAAGGCTTGAAAAGTTTGATTTAAAATACCTTCACGTAAACGCGTATCGTTGTTTCTATACTTTAATAACATATTGCAGGGTTTTTCAATTGACAA
Organism: Isotomurus graminis; assembly: GCA_034696565.1. Taxonomy (NCBI): domain Eukaryota; kingdom Metazoa; phylum Arthropoda; class Collembola; order Entomobryomorpha; family Isotomidae; genus Isotomurus; species Isotomurus graminis. Next base: position 14,046 of record JAQGAB010000766.1, on the reverse strand, counting down.
AATTTGTCAACTCCACCAAAATAAAAGAGACCTGAGCGCATTTAGAATTTAATACAATCCACTTCTTTATGTGCGGGATAGTCACGTCAACTTCCTGGTGAGCTTGGGAAGCACAATAGGGTAGTTTCATTTTGCAGGAACATTAGTGCTAGAACACTAGAAGTGTGATAGAACAATAACCATTATCATTATGTTGGTAAAAGTCAAGTGAGGGGATTACAGTATTGACCAATCAATGAGGTATTCTTCGGTTTTGACGATAACCGTTTGTGCAGGCGACGTTTGGTTGAACAACCCAAAAGGTATCATTAAATGTGATTGGACGTAGCGTGCATTCCAACATTAAAATAACGAGAATTTTTATTATGCTCTTATATCGCCGAGGTGCATAACCATTACCTTATCTAATCTAGCAGAACTAAATACAATCATACTGATTACTTCTTCTGCCTGTGTCCGGTTTAAAATCACTTAGAGAAAGGCAGCCTTCATGATCGTTAATAAAGACAATGATATGCTCTAATCTACTTTCGTTGTGTGGAGCAATGGAAAGTCCAAACTTTCCGAGACATTCGATGAAACATAAAATCCATGTTTACTATCGTGGAATTCAAATGTACTATAAAATCACTAGAAGCTGTATGACACGTAAAAGCTTCTAATCAGCTCCGAGATAAATGATTGGTTTTAATTTTACAGATGTTAACATGGTGGCAGAGCCAAAGGCCCATCAAACAGGGAGAAAGCGGCAGAACGTAGCAAAAACTGGGAACGACTGGTAAGTGTATCTTCTTCACAAGTCAGTGCGTTATATCACAAGTAGTTATGATAAAGATGACTGAGTGAGTTGGATTTCCTTTCATATTTTGTCAGCTCTCTAATGGTAATCCACTCGGTAAATAATGTTATCAAAACAGTTTTATGAAAGAAAAACTTATGAGATCCTCGGGAGGCTTAAATGTGAGCAAAAAAGTAAATTAACAAGTTCCTTACTGCTTATTGATTGTAATGGAAAGAATCTTAAAGCCAATAGATGAAAAAGTTGCCCCGTGGGGTGTGAAAGATCAGGAAAGTTGCTCATGAGAAAAACAGTTTTTACACTTTAGGAGTTGAGCACACATACTCAAAGTTAAATTAACATGTTTAAATACTCGGAAGACTGGCTTAATATTTACAGCTGGTAGTAAAAAGTATTGGGAGCAATGTGTCAGTCATCACCTCGTTAAAACATACAAGAGAGAGAGAGAGTATTTTTTCGTTGGGAAGTGTAAATAAAGAAAATGCCTGTCTAATGCACGAAGATGTTTGGGCTTCTTAAGTGGGTGCTTTACGTTAGAGAATATCATTTCCAACAATAATAAACCAATTGGCATTGTACAAATAAAGGCAATGTGCTCCAAGACGCGGAGATCTTGTGTATTCCGAATATGCTAATGGGATGTTATCTTTGTCTTTCAGGGATTACTACTACGATAGGTAAGTCTGGATTCACATAATCTGCTTAAGTATATTTCAATTCAATGCGTGCAATGTGCATGTCGATATATACTCAAAGTAGTGGTGGACTTTTCACTGTACACGTTTATTGTACTTTTAAAGAATGAAAATACTTTTTCGGGGTTACTCGGGATTTTGATGGATTTTGTATTTTGAGTCTCCACTATTCTCTCGTACTGCTCGTTCGTACATCAAGGAAGCGTCTTGGCTCACCGGTGGTCCCACAATTCAATATCTTCGTTATGTGTACATTCAATATTATTTAATTGGATAATTCTAAATATTCTAACCTAACAATCTTTGCGAACTCGTATAATCAAAGTTTTGCTTTTAACATTGTTTTTCACTTTTGGAATTTTGCATCAGTTTTTGCTTTTTGCTGTGGGATGCCGTGATTTTTGCATTTTTGAAACCCCTGACTGTAGAGAAAATACTTTCGCACGATTAGCAAATTAGTGAAACGTGAGATTTAAAAGTAGAACTAGTAGCACTAATAGTAAAGCTTTTTCAATCTGAGCTCTGGTTCATTTACTACATGCCTTTCAGCCTGTCAAATGATCTTATTTAAACTATGATGTGGTGCGTGTTTAGTTTGTGTGTGGGTATATGTGTAATTGTACTTGCGGAACAAAAATCGTTACTCATTTAGCTTGCCAGTTAGTCTAGTCTGTCACTCCTAATTACCTTCTTTGATTCAGAAGTGAAAAATAGAAGCTTTTGTTGTCTTATCAAAGAATTTAATCTGCAGGGGTGGTGTTGTAAACGAAGTAAAGCAGTAACATTTAAACAAGCGTTCACCCAAAGACCTCTGCTGTTATGTGGGGCTGTGCCCGCTGTGTACATTCTTCCTCTGTTAGTTTTCTTTGCAATTAGAGTTTCAAGAATGAGATGAGAGGTAGGAGAGTCTCCACATTGAATATATTTGGCACTTAATCCTCCTTTCTTTCTTACCTCCTTCCTCTAATTATAGAAGTTGTGTGTTTTCGTGTCATTTTTATGCCCTGAGTACAATCATATAATTCTAAAGTGTTGGTGGCTTTCTATTTTAAAGTACTATTGACTCCTTCAAAAGCCACGAACGAGCCAAATTTAGATTATGAGACAGAAATAGATCTTTTCAAATCTGACTCAGACTTAAATGAAACGGAGCACTAGCTTGTGAAGTGGAGGTAATCTAAGTGACAAATTATCTGAAGGAAAAAAAATACAAAGTGTGTAGGATGAAAGTTGGTGAAAAAGTGATGATGGAGAAGGAAGTATTAGACATTAGAGTGACTTGATCTCAAATCCTCTTCGTAGTATTTTAAGTAGTCCAAAGTACAATGCATCATTACACTGTGTGTGACATAACAATTCAACTCTGACACTGGAACTATCAACTTATCAACTATCTCATGTACATCGTTTTATTGCTGTCTCCATCTCCACACGAGTCCTTTAGTTGCATCATCTGATCTGAAAGTGTTAAAGCAAAAATTCACATGTGTATGTAATATAGTAGGTTTTAGAAACGTTCCATGTTGACGGAGATAAGGAGATGATTAGACGATCAAGAAGTTGCTTAGTCTAGAAAACATGCCCGTTATCATTCCATCACTCATAATTAACTCATTCAGCAGCTCGCCAGTCAAAATGTAGTGTAACCACATGAGTGCATTTAATGCGGACGATTTACGTCCCACTCATCCCGTCCATGTATCATCGCTCCATGGGCGATTACTGTCAGTCAAGCAAGCAAAATTTACATGAATGGAAGATTTATAGGAAAGAAGATGAGGGTTGATGTGTGGGTAATGAGGCAGAAATTAGGCGTTGGAGAATAGAAAGGAAAAGAGTGTCAATTACATTATGTCAGTGTCGGTCAACCTTTAACCATTCTGTAATAATGAGAGTAATCACTTCGCTCCTCGAGAGTTGTTGAAGAGACAGATAACCGGGTTGGGCTGTCTTGTCACGCCACTTCAGCCTGAGAGAATTAGTAGAATCGATGCAGAAGAGTTTGGAAAGGAAGTTTGTACTAAATGAATGGATTTCATGTTGATAATCCGATTAGAATTGCCACTGAGCACAAGTAGGTCTCATTAAGTCTCTCTGGGACTCTATGCAGAGAGAAAGTTACTCGTACAGATTCTGGTATTCCTCCTCCACATTTCACAAGTTGAAAGCTGAAATTGATGATAATGTGGATGGCTGTGCTTAGTGCTTGGTGTGCATTATCATGGTGAATGTTGAGAGCAAAGAGAAATTAAGTTCAAGTAGTGCGAAGGGTTTGTCAGGAGTGAATAAATATTCATGTAAAGCTTAGTGAAATGGGTTGTGAGCTGCGAACATTAAACGATCAGTGTGTTTAATCGATTTGTTTTATTTCTGGATGATAGCTTAGCTTTCCTTCTCTTAATTTTGGGGCTGAATTTAATGCTGAGCAATTGTTGGTGGTTGTGTTTGCTTAATATAATTTTAAACTTTGATGAAGCACTTTCGAGTTAATCGGTATTGAATTCTGGGACGGAAGGTGACAATAGACTTTCCTGTTGTTGTGACAGTCTAAAATTGCAGCTAGAGTCTCTTTACCACAGCTACTATGCTCAAGTGGGATTCCCAGGACCCAGGTTGGTACCTCCCATGAAACGAGCCCGACTTCATGTGCCTCCGAATCCGCCAAACAAGCAATCTGTGGCTAAGGCTCCAGCACCACCGAAGTCTCATCCTGCGTGCAACAATAATTCTTTGGGCGACCTCAAAACCTACAGTAAGTTTGTCATTTGTGGTCTACAGATATTTGCTTCAAATCAACATACTCTTGTAGAATGATTCTACGGAATGCTTTCTCCCAAACTAGTGGAAAGAAAGTCCTAGAAGGGGAGATGGTTTCCGTATTTGATCCCACGTAATTTTACGCTTTGATGAACTCCAGTATATTTCAATATTTTGGAAGTTTAGTAGTCCGAAAGAACAATAAACGTTTGGGAGATACTTAAGAATCATTGTGTGAGATAATTTGCTTGTTATGTCAGGTGAAAGTAGATACTACGTGGTTGTGGAGGTGTGCAGAGTCAAGATACGCTCGGCGTGGAACAGGAAGCGGTATGAAAAGATAGAAAGAAACATGAAAGTTAATTATTAGCAGTGCCACATGAAATAGTTTTGTGTGTGGAAGACGAGGTGGTTGTGTTCTTACGATCAAGGAATGAAAGAACAAACCGTTGTAAAACAAATGGGGAGGAATGATGAGTCGATAGGGAATAAGGGAGGATATTACACGAGAAACAATGTCGCGATAAAACAGACTCATAACTGCCCATAAGCGGGAGTCTTACGTGAGATGTGTGTGATTCGTACCACTTGCTCAGATAGCTTTCACGTCTTCACAGCTTAAGCACTTTGGGATGGAGAAAGTTTGCGACTGGTAAGAGAGACTGTATGGCCATTGGCACTTCTCTAGATGCTTGTTATGAGACAGTTATTTTGTCTTTCCGTGTTGTGTGAGCAAAATTCGAGCTTTTGCTGGACCACTGATTGCACACAGTAAAGCAGATAAATCAACCGTGACATCTTGATATCACAAGCACCTCGTAGTCACCATCTACAGATAAGATATACAGCAGTTGGCTCAGTCTCATGTTTTTACAACAGAGAGTTAAGCACCCATATACATTGTCGTCGATTCCAGAATTCTTAATGGTTTCTCTTCTGAACCCTTTAGTTACTTATTCTACTGTGCTCATTAACTTTCTGAAATAAATGTACATGTCAGAAAAATCAGGAGAATTTAGTTCCTGTTAAGTAGAAAGTCAAAGGATCCAGAGTAGTCTTTGAATATTGGAAAGTTTAGAAAGTTTGTATGAGAAATAAATTGTAAAATTGGCATTTGCAGGCACACCAGACATCCTCATATGCGGGAACTGTCGAGAGTTATTCTCAGAAGTGGAGCAATTGCTTGAGCACAAGAAAACCTACTGCAAGTTGCGGTTCACCTGCAAATGCCACACTATCAGCGGAAGTAAGTGGAATGAAGATGTCTAGAGGAGCAAGTATTTATGTATTAAATTGAGTAAAATATGATCGACCCGTAGAACAACCTGGCGAAGAACCTGCAGCGTTATTATGTTCCCAGTGTAAAGACTCATTTCACTCAGCGTGGGATTTGATGGTTCATGTGCAAGCAGCTCACATGCTCAATATTTATCAACTAAGTGTGGACCCCAACAGCACTCCGAAAGATCACTCGGTAAGTTTGATCTCCACTCACTTTTTGTTTCAGTAATGCTTTCAAAGAGATCGAGACTGTGTAGGTGATTTCAAACCGTAAACCTTTACTGCATCACACATAAATCAAATATGGGGTTATCGATTGGAAACCGTATAATGTCCGTAGTTCCCTGGGATTAGTTTTATGTGGAAAAGCATCTGTTTTTCTTTTCTCTTTGGACAAGTAGTCGCCTGAGGTGAAATAATTTTCTTTAATGTAGCTCCAACAGTAATTCCGGGAAGGTTTCTTTCTTGGGATTTAGGAAACAACATACGAAATAAACTTCACTTGCCAAGATTTACTTTTTTAGGCTTATTTATTTGCTTTATGATTTTCGGTTGGATAAAGTTGGATTGCTCCGAATAAACGGAGTTGTACCGGGAGGGATTTGTCATAAAATGCTTATTGGAAATTGAGTAACAGATTTTTAGAGGTTGGAATTGAGATGGTTCCATTTTTCTAGCAACTACATTATGTACTTTGATGTATTCGGTATTTTTGCTCGAGGGACTACTAGTACTCGGTTACTTCTGTGAGGTTTGTATGAATTCGAAGGTCTATTAATTGTTAGTTCTTGACTCCATGAATTGAAGTTCATTCCTCGGATGCAGGCAACCCGTACTTTAGCAAGCCCTGACTCACCTCACACCTCTACATGACATCAAGCGTCGCCACAATTATTGTAGTGGTTCCAGTACCTGTAAGCGTTGTGTGTGCAACAATATTCGATTAAAATCGTAGCTTACGAATTCTCACACCTGATGAATGATGTGCACTGTTGCAGAAAATAGATGTCTCTTTTTCGTAAGGACGAACGATTATATATAGGAACTAGAGCCACTGGGGACTTTCCCTGTCAAAACCTAACATATTCACGCACCCACATTCAGAGATCGCGAAGGAAGATAAATAAACTCTAATCATAAAATCATATCCTCAAACTCAGTCAACCGTTCAGAACTTTCATTTCACATTCGCCTTCGTGCAGATAGATAGATTTCATCCCTCAGTGAAACTGAATCTGGTCTCGGGTTTCCCTTTTCAAATCGATTTTGACTTCCCTTTATTCAGTACTTTTGGCAGGAGATCTTTGAACTCACATATGACTACACATATATATTCTGCTGGAGATCACATGTCTTCACATGTATCAATCTCTGGTGTTACACTGCTCCCAGCAATGAATGTTCGACGAAATCCATTTCTCAATTCACCACAACCCTTTTCAACTTCACATTACACATCAGAGAAAAATGTCTACTCCTGTTATTTTATTCACATCTCTGACATTCGATCTGGTTCCTAACTTCAGAGTGATCTACCTTAGAATGCGACATACACAACCTTTTCTACTTCTGGAACCCACATCACTTCGTGCATCCTTTGATATGATTTCTGATGCGGGCGGAAGAATTTTTGGAATTTCTTTTAAAACCCTTTGCCTCATAAAATACTGTTGCTTATGCAGCAAGGTTTTATGGAGTAGAGTTGTCAGTATACAGGGTGGGCCACCTCGATTAGAACAGATTTCCGACCTTATATCTTTCGAGAAAAATCCACCAAATCAAATATGTTTGCACATTATTGTTTTTAAATGTTTTTTGCGTCCGAAAATATCAGTCACCTATCTGAATGATGAAACATGAAGTCGTGAGGAGGCCACAAACTTCAAAACTGAAAAATTCATTTTTAAGATAAATAAATTGCATGTGAGGGATTTCAAATAATCCAGAGACAACGATTTGCCGATATTTTAATAGGAAACATCTTTGAAAACCTCTGTTTCAAAATGCAAGCTTGTGAGTGCACAATCAGCTACGAAATTAATTTTTAATTGCCAGAGGTCCAATGGAAACAAAAATCCATTATCTGCTATTAAGCGTTTTAGTTCAAAATTAACCAATAAAATCGAACATTGTTCATTACAATAATCAAAATTAATGAAGTTCTAAAGTTTTCTGTCTTCGTTTGCTAGAATCAAGATTTTAAAAGATTTTTTTGCAGGCTAGATTTTGTTATTTTGCTTGGCTGCTATGGATAAAAACTGTTTAAAATTTAATTTGCGATGGAACTAATCGTAGTTAAAACTTAATTTTTTTGCAAACGTTTTGAATACTTTTAAGCTTCCAAACGCGCTATTTGGAGCTAAATTATACTAAGGGGCTGTGGAGGAATTGCCGTGAAAAGTTGTTCTAATCGAGGTGGCCCACCCTGTATATCGAATTGTCACAATGGAAATTGGCAATGGATCTGACAGCAAGAAACCAATTAAAGTTCAGTAGGGACAGATGTAGTTAGGTCTCAAAAGTGGAATGACGGGGAAAGCTAGTAATCTGATTAGAATGCACAAACCAAATTCATAAGTTCTCACGACTTTCTCCTTCATTCTGGATCCCCTGAAATAAGATAATTCCAAGGAACGAATTCACTCCGACCATCTCGGACTTTTCTTTGACGAGAGTGTAGGCGGAGTATTTTGAACACGTGAATAATTAACTGTTGTTCGGAACCTGATTGAATTAGTCGATCCTAACCGACACCTTGGCTGCATGTTGGGTCGTTGGGCGTACCTCAAAGTTCTAAGATATCTCGGAGAAGGTGGCTAATCTGAATTTTTAACTTGCAGGAGGGAATGAAAGATGGAGAAAGTGGAGGAAGCACCAGCAGCAGCAACGGAACTCCCATGGAGCGAAGGTCTCCAAATGGATTCAACGCAAATGGAACATTAATAAGTGACAATCTGATGGAAGACTCGCATTGTCAAACAGACTTGAGTCTCTCTCTTCCTAATCACCGGCCTGAGACTTCAGGTTCAATTTTGGACTCGCGAGTAGGGGTAGGGATGAGTTGTTCAGTCTCCACCGGAACCTCGAGCATCTCGACTTCCACCTCCACTAATGAGAATGGACAAATGTACAACACCAGGGATGGTGGTGCTTTGAGTGAGATGATTTCCTTGAGAAGCAGTCAAGGTCAGAAAGGGGAGGTTAATGTTTGTGATGCCATTACTTCAGCTCCTCTCATCAATGGAAATGGACTTTGTGTCGGTGCTGGTGGTGTCATCCTAGTTGGCAGTGGGTGTAACAACAATAATAACAACAACACTGCTTTCTCATCCATTTCTTCCACCTCAGGTGGAATCGGACAAGTTAACAGTCATTCTATTTCACCAACATTTTACTCACAGCCCATGGAGGCTTCCACACAAACTTCCAATTCTGATAGCCTTCCCCCATCAACCACACCACTCAGTAATGGACCAAGTGTCAATTCCTCGTCTGGAGGAACCAACACAGGCAGCTACAGCGAGGAGCTCTGTGGTGTAAGTGAACCTAGATTAACGATCTTCCTCCCCTACCTCTCGTGTACTCGAAAAGCATTAGGAAATACACTTTTTCCACGTAAGGAAGTTCTCTTGGCATTAAGCTATGTTGGAGAAAGTTCGCTTTTTCCTCTTGTCCGGCACCACATTTCCTGTGCCTTGTATTCACACAAAAGATCAACCCCAGAGATCCCCAGAAGTATTTTTCTCCACTTTTAGTCACCATTAAAAGCAGTTCTGTTCTAATGTATAATCATACGTGATCGGAAAAATTCAGCAGAACTTTCTCCTTCTCACGTAGCCATTAGGAGAATTCATGTGGGCATTGAGAGACTTTTTTGTTTTGAAGAGAACACTTTACACATAAAAAAGAGCATATTTGTGAACAAAACCGCAGAAAGTGGATTTATGTACTCTTGTTGAGTAATAATCCTGTTCAGGAGCCCGTCATGTACGAGACTGACAGGAAAAAGAGGATTAAAACAAGGAAAGGTAGAAGTTCGTGGAAGGCGATCTGTTTCATAAATGGCCGTGGTAAACGTGCTGAGGATCTGTTGAATACTGATGTGGTCTAGAAGTTGTCCGAGGTTCATGCACCAGCCGAAGAGAAAGTATAGCTGACCATTTAGTCCGAGCCAGATGATTTATTGCTCTGGACAGCAATTTAATTTTATGCTGGCTAACTGTACAGTATCCTCCTGCAGGGCTAGCTTAACCGACCATCATGACTTTCCATTCCTCTTGTTGAGTAGCCAGTCTCAAGTCTTTTTTACATGTGGCAGTGAACAGCATTCACTTTTCTTCTGCAAATTCCTCTTTTTCTTACAAGAACAACTTGACAACTTAACGGTTTTTTGGTCTTCAACTTGACTTATCTTTAGCTGACTCCGTTTATCATGGTCCTCGGAAGAATAGGTGATTGTGACTCGAACAAGAATAAAAGGATGAAGTTCCACAGGGATTTTCAGTGTCCAAGCACGTTATTGTGTATAGCTATTGGAAATGTTGGAAAAGAAAGTCATCAAGATGACGTCGTGAAGTGCCTTTTTTATTAAACGTGGTCCAATAGCTTCTTATCCTGAATGTGTGGATGAAGTTTACCTCTTGACAAATGTCACAGGCACTCTTAGCTACCCAATCTTAGGTTCCAGGTCTTCTTCGGTCATTTCACTTCAGTTGAACATAAACCTTGTCCACATGAAATATTCAGATAATTTCTGGGAAATTGTAAACCATCTTTGTCTTCAAAGTTGTATGCTCAGTTGAGAAAGGCTGCTTGGGGAATTACTACTGTTGTCCCACAGGATTCCTTATACTTGTTATTTGACTTTCACCGTTCAAACATTATATACCCGTTGTTGATTTTCAATTCCCCTAGTGTCTCCCACATTTGTAAGTAGGCTGATTTATGACTTCTAAATTCTCACGGGAAAGAGAAATGGTTGAATATGCTTCCCGTCACACGAGAGCACTAAATCTTAGGAACTTCTTAAAGTGGCTGATAATCTCAGCCTTCCGTTGTAAGTTTAGAAGGGCGCAAGTTTTATTTGAATTTGAGTAGGTGACTTTTCTCATGTCTTACAGCGTAGTTCTTTTGATTTCTATATGAACTATCGATTAGTATGTTCCTTATGAAAGGCTCAGAGGTAAAATTGAATACCGTGTGGTTTTGTTACAGATTGCGTCAAGTATCAAAACTGAGACGAGTGTACATCTTCCCTTGGTGAACGGACAAGTAGCTGGGATATAATTCACAACTTCTATAAGCTGCAAAGTATTTGCGATGTATTTAAGAGAAAAGTTTCTTGAATATGTGTACTTTATACTTGACCTTGAACAATCTACAATATTTTGCAGATACACTGGAAACGTATGACAGATAGTGTGTACTTAAATTCATGCACTTGTATATTATATCTTTACTTTATCCTTTAGAGTTTAGCGACTTTTCTATTTCTAAAAATATCTGGCTAATATGAAGTATAAGATGATAACCATAAATTGCACAGTTCGGCCAAGGTTCCCTGCTTTATTTTTATTGAAAATCCTTCAGGATTTGAGATTTTGAAGAGGTTTGCTTTTGCAATGCAAGTGTGCTACTTAAACAGATTGTATCTATGATCAAAATAATTCTTCTGCAACAAAGGAACTACACAGAATTTAAATGGACATACTACAACAAAAGAAACGATTAGTATTGTATGTAATGGTGCAGAGATTTTCTCAAATTGACTTAACTAAAGATTACGGTATTCAGACACAGCTAGACGCACGAGTACTAATCGCATAAAAACAATTTTATTTACCCGACTTCCAGTATCTTACGAAGTTAAAGTAAACGTAGCTTGATTTCTAGCAGTTTTAAACGCTATGTTCCGCTACGTGTAACATGCCGGTGTAATTAGCAATTAAGAAAAACGATAAGGTTCTTTCATTATGTCAAATGAGTGGAGTTCGACGAAATAAATGCAACACGCAATGTGTGTTTCTTCTATTTGGGCAATTTAAGGGTAGCAAATGCAAATACAGGTAATTATAGGTGTGTATAAATGCATTAAAGTTTACAGCGACTTCGTGATCAGATTGCGGTCAAGCACACCATAGGGACTTTATCAAATAATACTTTTGGCAAGAAGACTCGCATCGCATAAAATTGTAGGTTTCCGTGTTCCGCTACGGCACAAATTATACCCGGTGGTACTAATCATGTAAAGTAACGTGGGATTCACAATTTAATAGTTGAAACATTTGTAGCTTTATGGTGGCCAAATGATATAATAATAAATTGTTAGACTAGGGATTTTTCACATTAGTTCCTAATAGATTAGTAGAGAGGGGAACAATTTGAGTTTTGTTTCTTCATATTACTCGATTCCCTCTGTGGATCTTTAAATCTCAACCTCCTTCGTGTTATTAGAAGACGGTACCTCGCAATTCAGTCAACTTCACTGGAACCCTGTTAAGGTGCAATATTTGCAAACCCTTCGATTTCCCATTACAATAAGCAGTGTTAATGTAAGAGATGTAACTCTTTACGTGTATTTGTAAATAGTATCTTGAGTTTTTATTTCTACGACTCGCAATAAAAGAATTACAGAAGGGATACATGGGAGCAAGAAACAAAATTAAAAGCATTAATTGTGCTATTTTCATTCAACACTTTTCCCAGAAAATTGTATGGTATAGGAAATAAGTTTTATATTTTAGGTGAGAAGTAGATCGTATTGCTTACATTAGAATGCAAGCAAAACGCCCGGAAGACGTGGTATTCAGTTTAAGCGTGTATATTTCCGGAATTTTCGGATACGAAATAATATTACTGACTATTCTAGTCTATACTTCAATGAGCAGAAGTTTCCGCAAAGAAATGTCACACAATGTGGGTTCCTCAGATTCCCTAAATTTATATGTGCAATTAATGTTTAGGTGTAGAAAAGCTTATCAATTACAGCATAATCATTATAGATAAATAAATTGTAAATGTAATATTTAATACAGCCTACAGACCATGGAATAATAACCGCCGTGATCGACTCATTATTATTGTTGCATATTGTGTAATGACGTGTAATAAAATGGAATGTATTATTATGTCAATGTTTGAATAATCTGAAATTAATAAATCACACAAAGGTTTTGTTAAAATTGGAGCAATCGAATATTTTATCACTCTCGACCGGCATCGATCCTAATTCTGTCCCTCCGCCCATACATGAAGCGTAAAGAGTCGGAATTCCAGAATGGTCGTGTAACCATTCTCTTTATTAAGTGGAAAACTTGTGGAATGTTTCACCTGTTACTGTTAAGTACCTACATCAATAAAAAAGCTCAAGATTAGGTCTGGAGACAGTAACAGTGATTGATTATCGCTACTAATAGCTCTAGTGTGTCTAAGATCTGCATGAGGCTTCTGGCATTGACAATGAAAGGCATTTCACAAGATCAGTCAGAATAAGTAATCCTACTGATGACGCGATAAAAGTGTTTTCCAAGTACTAAAGGACTTGCTACAAAGTATTTGAATATTTAATACAGTGAAATGCATCGAATTCCAACGAAAGCCTTTGGGAAATCAAGTATATTTGGAGATATTAAAATGCATGCAGATAAATTCTTATTTTAACAGTGAATTTTCTTGTTACACGTGCAGCAGGTTCAGCATTTAATCAGGCCTAGAGTTTCCTTTTTATCATTTTAATAATTGTGATCACAGCCAAGCCATTCTCAATTTAGACAACAAATCCTAGGATTTCGAAAAAGAATGCAAATCACGGTTAAAAGCGTTTTTCATGTATGAAGAAGAAACTTTATCCTCTAATCCTTCTTCGTGTCATCTTTAGAGTTATTTTCCGTTTCAGGTAAACCATTTCATAAGGTGAGGTCTTGGAAAGCAAAGGTTATAAGAATTTTGCTTGGTGTACTTGCACTAGGTGAATGTAGTTGGAATGGCTGAACTGTAGTGTGGAATGCAAACCACTGAATATTACTCCTGCACAGCAGTGTTATTTCTTATCCTGGAAACATCGCAGCTCACGTAATGCAAAAGCTCCAACAGCCACAGGAAAGCTTTCGAAATAATTGAAGGATTTGCTCGAATCCAAGTGTAATCCTACGTAAAAGCAAAATTAATATTGGGTCTTGTTAGAAATTCTGATATTTTGATCTTTTTTCGATTACCTGTAATCTACGGAAGTGAATAAGGATGTGTGTGTATGCCTCGTTCCATCATTTCTGACAGCTTTATTATTTTGATGCCTCGGTCTTAAAAATTCTTCAAGCCCTATTACTCACACAGGGAAAGGTGACATTTCATTTGCCCTGAGCAAGATAATGGAATACCGAGCTGCTTTTGAGAAGTTTGCACATGGATAAGCAGATATCAGTTTCATAACACACGAGAGTAGAAATTGAAGAAGCATTTTCACGTCTTTCGGTGAGTGATGTCCTTATTTCACCCTCTTGAGAATCACTTCCGTGC
>JAQGAB010000765.1:0-22144 GCA_034696565.1 Isotomurus graminis | reverse complement strand
AGAATAATGTCCAAGTATTCTGGAAGCAAATGATTGTCCCGTACATTTGTCAGGTTTTGAATGTTCTTTGTCTTTAGTTCGCTACGGATAAAATCATAATTAAGAATTCATTAAGCCGAGATTCAAATTGGATCTTCGTCTTACGCCAAAATTGTTCCTGCTGGCGCACATTCTGTTCGAGAAGAATCTTCAGCCAAATTAACCAGCAATGGAATAGCACAATCTTTAATAGGAAAAAGTGCAATTTTGTCAGATTAGTTTGATGCATAATAAAAATGGCAATGATACATAAGTGTATGCTAATCAAAAGTATCTTACTTTGGGATAAAGTAGTCTCAACAAGAAAGGACCAAATCAGGAATACTACGAACAATGGTCGAATAAACGGAGGCATCCTGTCCTTCAATAAAGTGTGAATTTGTTAAGAAATACTTTTACTCACTCATCAATTAATCAACCACCATCAATTATATCTTTAGTGGCGGGTGGTGGAGGATATAACATGTATGTAGCAATTAAATTGTTACATGTAAACTTAAATTGCATTGCTATTAACATCTAAACAGAGTAATGACTACTGATTGACGCCAATACAGTCATGCACAATTATCTATTGAATCATTCGATGATAAAGGTTTAGGTCGCGAATCGTAGATAGTTGAAGTTCACAATGAAAATCAATGATTGATAAGCAACTGATACGATTCGCCAATGCACAGCAGCAGAATTATCGTAATTTTTTGTATTGATTTAAATTGTCAATCATGTCAATTAAATTTTCACATAGACAATTTTAGTAATATTCAGTATGGTAAGTGTACAAAGCATGGAAATATGTTTACCTTTCCAAGAATGAAGAAAAAACACTTGCTAAACTGCGTTATGATAATTCATTTAATTTTATATAACTTTTTTATTGTTTAATAACACAGAATCCATAAAACAATGTGAATTTTTTAATTTGCCGTTGTTCCAAGCTGCAGGAAAGAAAGAATGACATTTTATGGCTGAAGAACTTTAAAAATCACACAAAAGTATCTCTCCGTAGGCATGAGATGCTCATTTATCCGTCTGGAGTTCATAAATGCGTTTTCCAAGTTTATAAGCCACTTCATCATTCTATCCATTCTGAAAATAAATAAATGGTATCAGATTAATCATTGAAATTCTCCCCGATGAAGCTCTTCTAATTATTAATGTATACACTTAGTGAAGTTTGATGTTATTTAGTCTTTCTACTTGCTCGTCCCTTCCGGTTCGGAAGTGGAACTTCTGGAGATCCCCAAGGCTTTCAAGACTTCATCAGGATCCACATGGTCAGCTGCATTTTCTTGTCGCCAATCCATTAATACTTTCTCTCCTCCTTTTGTAATAATCAGAGTTCCTCCGTTCTGATATCCATCTCCTTTAAAGTCATACGGCAACTTTTCGATTTTGTTCTAGAAATCAATTAAACAGTTTAAATGGAAGTCAACCAACGTAAATTAAATGTAATTAGATGTGATAATCACGGCTTACCTTGGCCACCCGATCCCTCCACGTTTTGGAAACCAACCCTGCCATCATTTCCAAGTACCCGTACTTCTTATACCCAATAGCTGCAAAAGTCTTCTTCCCCACATCAACATACAAGTCTCCATTGAAGAATCCAACTTTCACAAAATCGTCCAAGCCTAATTCTTCCAGACCAACTCCAACATTCTTGACATTGTTGGCCTGCAGCAGGGGCGTTATCGAGGACAACTCTTTCGCTCCCTGCCTGCAGAACAATCACCCGAACCGTCGGAAGAATGTGAGGACTATTGTATCCTCAGCCCACAGCGTTTTCAGCTGCACTTCTTCCAGCGACGGGACCTTCTTCACCAGGTTGTCCCCTATTTTACTCAACTCCACCGGCATTATGTCCACTTTATTCGACCAACTTCTCTGCGTAAACTCCACTAGAGTATAGCTAAGTAACAGTACACCAATTACTTGTATTCCGGAAACTGCGTTTAACATGCTTTACATAAAAGGCTCAGTGACGCATGGCTTGATGATGGCTTACGATTTATATTGTTGATGATGGTGATGTGTGCCACCAATCAAAAGGGAAGAATTAATTAAAGAGCTGGGCAGCCCTTTATTACGACTGAAAGATGAGTATTTTCTAGTGTTATGCAACTTATTTTTCAATACAGTAGCACGAGTGCAGCTGATGCTGATGATGTATCTGTGAACAGGGAAAGAAGCAGTGTTCATCATATCAACTTGTGATTGCGAATATACGTGAGGTCTGTGAGAAACGAGGAATTATTCATGTCTGTCCAGCGTAGAAATGTAAATACACAAAATACGCTGCCAATCATGGACAAAGTCTCATTTGCGTATCTGCAAAGAACATATTTACACAAACATGACAAGCATTTATCTCTTTGCCCTTGAGTGAGATTTCATATGAGGAAAAACTCTCGCGTTCCATGGGAATATTTAGAATCGTTTGCATATTATTCAAGGCAGAATGTGTGCAGTATGCATTACTCGATGCATCAAAATATTTAATGTACACTAACTACGGTACAAAAAATTCTACTTTTCATTACAGAAGAAGACTTTAAAGATTCCCGACTGCCGGAAAACTCCCCCGTGTCTTATTTCCGAAAACACCCGCCGGATGAGAATAAAAGTCTTTGTTTGATATGAATGGGTTCTTTTACTTCCCATGAAATCCTTTGATTTATGTAGAGAAAGAATTAGGAAAAGCTGTGCTTTAGGTACATCAACAGGTTTAACTTTGGCTACATGAAAGTATCGTATAAACGATTTGAAGGAAAGTTAATGGTCTCATTGACAGTTACAAACCATAATACTTCGGTTTCACATTCCAACTCGGCCGCTTTTTAGACATTTTCCTGGTCTCTTTCTCACCTCTGCAGCTTTGCTTAGGCTTTACCTCTTCGACGCTCGTTCTCCGAATAAACAAACAGATTTTATGCACATCTCATCATATATCTCCTTAGTGGTGTTTATTATGGCTCCATTCATGCTTACTGGTCGTGTATTCGTTTCCAAAATCAGCAACCCAAGTTTTCTAAAAATATGGGAAAACACCAAGTAATCCGATGATCCGTTTTGAGTACACTTTCTTCTGTTACTTAACTATCTGGCTTTCATGTTGATCCACATGCTAATCAGTCAACTTTGAGAGCTGTTAAATATTCCTTCACGCTTGAACTTCTTCATTGGGTTTAGCTTCGAATAGTGAGTATCATCAAGGCATCTTGAGGAGACCAACAAGGCTTGATTCATCAGTGTGCTTCTTATTTATTGACTTAAGGAGTGCCAATCAGTTCCGTACAATTAAGATTTGAGGAGACTTTCAAAAGAAGAGCGAGTTAAAGAACGCTGGAAAAGTTGGAATTGGGAAATATGGAAAATCGGACAGAAGAAAATCCCTGGAAGCACAAGGAAAGACTTAAATGGGTTAGCTTCGGTGATGTCGTGAGTGGTCTTTGTTTTTAATTTTATAATTGTGACAGGTTAAGAGATTGTTCAAGTCCTTTTTCATGCCGTGTCTATTTATAAGGTTGTCGCTATTCTGGGAATAAGCTGGGCTACGTACAGAATGTTCACTTATTATACGGTACTCGCGGATCCTATTCGAGGAGATCCAGATGTAGCGGAAATTGCTCGGGAAGGTATTTGATTAAAACATAATTAGATATTCAAGCTCTACTATGCAATGCCTATATTTGTCGGTCTGTTAATATCGATAGCTCACCTCTCTTTCTACTACTTCGTGTGGGCTGTAGTAATTTTGTTTTATGCATTCCAAATGGGTTGTTCTTACGTCCTGTTAAGTGCAGTGGATCTTGTAAGCAGATTTCAGATGTTATGGAAAGGCTACAGACTATTTTATGACTCTACTAAATTCATTTTATTATGTGTATTGACACAGGAAGCCACTGAGACGGATCCGTATGTCAGCATTCAGAAATGTCGCTGTTGGTTGAGATGCTCGAGAGTCGTGTTGCTTGTGGTCGTGGCCAAACTATGTCTCCACTTAGTTATCGCCGTCGTTGCTAATATCAAGTCATACAACGGATTGTTTATGCTTATTGCAGAACTTGTCTACAGAACTGTTGCAATATTCTGCGTGAAACATTTCATGCAGGACCTACAGTAATTTAGAGCGTCTAGCACCACACTGTTAACTTATGTAACCTAGTCTTTTTAGCTCATCTGTTGGTATAAATGATTAAAACCTTTTCACTCATCGATCTTACAAGACTATAACTATTTCTACAGCATGAAGCCTATTTTCAACTCGCTACCTTCCGACCGACTATCGTTTCAACAGATTTCGTCTCAAATTGTGTTCCATGCAAATTCAGACGTGTAGATTGATTTATTATGACTGTTCTGTCAGCTAGCAGATTAAAACAGGGAAGCATATCCAAGGATTCGTAAATACGACAGCATCCGTGATGGACAATTATACTTGAAGTATGACGGGACTTGCTCTTCTGACGTTCTTTTAGACGAAGACACTGACGGCGGTCGGACAGCACATCCTCGCCAGAAGTGGCTTACTTAGTCGTTTTAATTGCCAGTTGTAAAGCTGTAATAATATTTTGTAAATTAAAATTCAAGTTACACAGAACAATCTGAATACGCAAAGTCAACACTTCAAAATGGAATCAACAGACGAATCCAGACCAAAAACCGTCCAGATCGTTGCAGTGATAGATTTGGTTAGTGGTCGTGTAATTATGCCCAAGACTAACAAATTCAATGTGAAAAATTGTTTATAATTTTGAATTATTCATACCCAAACTTGACTTTTTAGATCATTGCCTTGTCAGTTATTACAGTCGCTACGTATCAGTTTGGACACGGAACATCTTTAGTTGAAGGAACTCATCTCACCGACAGAGAAAGTTGGTTTTAATGTCTAATCTTTTAATATGTTTTTCCTTCATACAAAAACAGTTTAACTCATGAATTCTGACATTGATTTTTCAGAGGCAGGAAGACTTGCATTTTACGCTGCTCTGGTGTACGTATTTCTATTCATACAGATGGGGATGGCTTACAAGTTATTCCGAAGTGGAAGAGATGTAAGCTTTTTTATCTCATGACGAAGAAAGTTAATTAACTGCGGTAATGCAGGAAGGCAATTTGATAATCTGCAGATGATGGAAAGGCCGATATCAGCAATCAAGCAGTTCAGATGGTGGAGAGAATGGTCGATTGTATACCTTCTGGTTGTTAGTTTACATGCGGTTCTTGTATTATTTTTGATGGAAGGTAGCCAAAGGAAAGCAGTTAGCATGGCCTGCATGGCTCCTCAGCTTCTGTTCAGGCCTGTTGGAATTGCTGTTGTTGGAACGACGAAGAGAAGACTCGAGGGTGATCTTCCTTCTAAGTTTTAATTGTTTCTTGTCATGTAACCGATTTTTTCTCAATAAATGGTGAATCTTTTACACTACACGCATTTTTCTCAATGTTTCATACATGTTGCTGATCACAGATGAACATTTTAGTGGAGTCAATCACATTATTACAGTTTAGGTAAATCCTCTGAAAGGGACTGCAGGTTTCTCGTAAATCAGACTCACTCAGTTGTGAATTCCTCAACCTACGTTGGATGATTCAATCATCACGAGTCTAGCTTACTTCTGAGTCATTTAGCCAGTACAAAATTTTAAGATAAACATTTTTGCAGAAGTTTCAAGGGCAAATTATCATCAGATCATTTCATTTCCTCCGAAGAAAGATAGACTGGCACAGAATAAGCTGACTTTGTCGAAAGCTGTTTTACTTTTTTCTACTCACTCACTTTGTAATTTTCACTGAAGTGATAGAAAACTTTTTGTAGTGCTTGTCTACGTGTTGGAAATACGTAAAACTGAATTTAAAATAATAGTGTGATTAGTAGTTTTTAGTGTAATTCAATACCGTCGTGATTAGGATTTTTATAGTCGCAAATTAATTAGAAATATTCCAGGTGAAAATCAGTGGAGACCATAAATTACTATGAAGAACTCGCTCCAAGTTGGTGGAAGCTTCGTCTGCCTTATAGCAGCTTGTGATGGGGTCAGTCCGTTTCAAAACCCAGTATTATATAGTCAATGTTCATTAAGTTTACTTAAATTCTACATCTTTAACTCTCAGGTATTTTCTCTCTACCACTTGTGTCAGTATTTTTTTCGTCTCACGAGGTTTGACTTTTCATCTGCACAGCCAGCTACTGTTTCACGTATGGCCTTGTTATAAAGGACAATCTTGTAAAAATAAACACGTACAAATGGGAAAAGTATTTATTCATAAGATGGAACACGTGTATGAATTTAATTTCAGTTTACCAGGGACTTTGGATAGCATTGTTCACGAAGCATTTACTTCAGATGTTCCTATCTGGCAGTCTTTTCTTATCCGTCAGAGATGTATGAAACGAATTCTTAAAAAAATTGAAGTACTTAAAATGGTTATCAGTTAATGAAATATTCCCCAGATAAGGACGTCGGAGAATCCGCGCTCCTTATTATTTACGTGCCAAGTTTGGTGTGGAGTGTCAATCATCCTGCTGCTGGTCAGTTTAATTGATGGCGTCCTCTTATCTGTCGCCACAGTTGATTTTGAGTTATCTAAAGATAACGTCGGAATATTCATACACACGATACCGGAAGTGTCTCCAACTATCTTAGTCCACACGGTTGAGATAATTTTTCGTTGGTGCGGAATAGTCTCCGTGCACAAATTCATAAATTCTTTCCTGTGCGATTGCTGTTTCAGATGAATAAAATTTTCATTCAAACTACTCTGAGTATTTAATAGATATCACTTTATTTCGGAAAAATGACTGTTAAAACCAGTATCATAAAAATGCATGCTGATCATCGTTTACATACTGCACTGAAACGGTTTTTGTACAATAAATCAATAACCACAGTATTCGGTACAAGTACTATTAGGGACAGTATAGACAAGATATGTGTAGCACATGTGTGTGGTAGTGTGGTTGACGATTCACTTTTCTGTGTTCCTTATTCTAAATTACATAATAACCTGCAATTTTAGTTAAGTTAAATGCTTTGCGGGCTCCTACATGGGTTTGCAGGCAAGATGTCATTATTAGGTAATTTTAATTCGAATCACAGAATAATACGGTTGTTCTCTTATCTACTATTCTACAAACTACTTTAAGTATTCTAAACTAATTAATTATGACCAAAGTTACCGAGATCAAATTCCAAATCTTCAAGAAGATTAATATAATATGACGGGCATTCACACATCAATGGTAAAAATTGAGTAGGCATTTCGTTACATGTGCAACAACAGTGTACTACAGACTAATGAAATATCTTGGCGGAGGTGAACCAAGATGTAAAAGTAGTGCGTGGAGCGGTAACATTATTTCCATTTGTGGAACTTCCGTTTCCTATTCCAACTGGGGAGTTTGGTGCTGCCATACAAAATTCTGGATTGGGTCGCACAATTCCTTCCTGGTATACTTTCAGAACAGCTTCACACACGAATCGATACTGACTCTGTAATTTTCCAAATCGGAAGATAAAATTTAATGTCTAGCCAGTAATTTGTATACAAATCTTTATAACTTACAGAGGTTTGTATCATCAAAGGCCTTTGTTCACGCATTCTATTGACAATATCTAATGGATACACAGGTTGGTTGGCCTCAATTAAGCATTCAGCTGTTTCCATCAATATTAAAACTCCTGTTCTTCCGATTCCAGCAGAACAATGGACTATCACAGGATCAAACGATCCAGCTCGTACTTGTCTCACTTTATCCATAAATCGAATGAAAGATATTTTGTCTTCGGGACATCCGTGATCAGGCCAAGATTCGTATTGCAGCTGTACCACAGTTCGTTCTTCTTTGGTCTAATGGGCAAACGTAAATTAGATTGGTATAAATAGAAAGATCCTTAAGTTGAAAGTAATGAGGACTTACTTTTAGATGCTTCAGATTAAACTCTCTGTATACCCATTGCTTCTGATTCTTCGTGTGTACAGTAGTGACCTGAATGTCATGGTGTACGATAGGAGCATTGAGATTTTCCGGCCAGTAATGGAAACACTTTGATCTTCCCCTTTCATTCAACGAAGTCAACATAACAATCAAAGGAGATTGAGACTCCCAGGTCATGGTCCAGAAGTCTGCAGTGGTAGTAGACAGCGGACCTATGCATGACAGTAAATAGTTAAACATAATTTACAACTCATTATTTGGGTAGTAAAAGGAGTTAACGATTTCTCCGGGCTCCTACCTTGAGCAGCTATGTATCGATTGACTACTCCCGAGGAGGGTATTTCCATCGTTATGTGGTTGGCATTAATATAATCTCCAGATGGGGAGTGGAGTAAATGGACTCTTGTTTTATCATCTGTGTTAAAATGAAATTACTTAGTCAAATTGAAGTCACTTTACTTCTTATTTAAACTGAGCTCGTTAAATAAAAGCCTTACATGGAAGAATATCTCGGTATCTATTTTTAGACGAATTTTCTTGAGTTTTTGCAGCATCACATATTAGGTCAGGCTTTCGACGGGTCAGCAGGTCGAATTGACTAGAAATGTCAGTCTCAATTGCTTCTGCTAGAAGAAGCATTGATGAAGCTAAAGGGCTCTGGATATCTGCGTTTCCAGATTCTCTTTGAGATGACATCAGTAATGGTACGTCAGGCACATATTGGAACGGAGGCTCTTCGTAGTCATCTGTTGTGTACACTGTAAGATAAAAAATACCAGTACTGTCATGTTCGCTTATACAAGTCAATTAGCAAGAATTCATTTTAAAAGTCAATAATAAATTGTACAATACACGGAATATGCAACTCGAGTAGAGAAAGAAAGACAACTTGATACTCTAGAGGAGTTCGGTTACCTATTAAACTATCTTAAGACTTTGAAGGACAGACAAGCTAAAAATGGCTTACCATTTTGACGAACACGCAGCACAAGCTCTTTTCGAACAGTCGCAGCATTCCTTATGGCACTAACCACATCTTTGTGAACCATTCCAACGGTCTCTTTCCCATTGATTTGAATAATCTGGTCTGCTTCATTCAGTCTAGGATAACACTGATCCGCAGGTGTTCCTGGAGCAACTCTAGACACAAGTACTGGACATCCCATGTCGTATCCTCCTGTAAATAACACAATTCAGGGTATAAATGACCAAACTTTATTCACTAGGATCTCAAGAGTATCCGATATTTCACTTTATGAACCTTCTTTTTCATTCGATAAGATCTTAAACTTTTTCCTTGTAAGTTTTTTCATATTGAAACGCTGATTAACTAACTCCAGCCAATCTTTCATATTTATCCTTGAGTTAATAAAGTCAAGTTTTTAAGCAGAATTAATGGTAGTGTCTTCCTCCTCGCCACACAGCAGACTGAACGAAGATACTACATTCAAGCACGAAAGGCAAAGTGCATCTTATCTACTGCCATCGGAATACTTGCTTATAACACCCTTACTTATGGAGTCAACGAGCGTATCTTGTGAGCAGAACACATTTTGTGTAGGTGAGTACTACCTTATTCACCTTAAACTAATAGGGTTATAATAAGAATCTCATGTACATCTTCTTGTTTTCTTAGCATTGCAAATTGTTCTCATTCAATACGGCCGTAGTTACACACTTGATTATTCTGCACCACAGAAGGCACACGCAACAGGATGCCATAAAAATGCTCAGTGTAGGTGGTAACACAAGGGCATACAGGGAATTTAGTTACAGATTACCGAACATGTCAATCCATTAGTAAGCATGATTATACACAGTGAACCTCTTCTGTAGACTCTATACTCCCCATGCAAAATCCATTTGATACAAACTCATGTCATTACAAGATTCTAATCATATAGCTGGTACGGAGATTTGCATTCCAATTGAGTGATGGGAGGATGAAAAATGTTAATCAAATCATGAAAAGTGCTCACCTTTGACATTAAAGCCAAATTTCCCTTGCATATCGGGTTCCAGTCGTATAGTCACTGTGCCATCCTGCCCATGAAAATACGTAACATTGTCCAATTAAATGTATGAAATAACCTCACTCAAATCCCTTGAGACTTCTCAGACGTCTTGAAGATGAAATTATGCGTACACTTACATCAGAAACAGAGTTATCGTCATCGTCGACGAAGGCGATTCCTTTAGAAACATGTGGAGTGGAAATTGCACTAGCAGCATTTAAAATTATAGCTGCTACTTGAGCTGTACTTGGAGAGACTGATTTTCCAATACTCAGGTGGACTTGCTGACTGGAAGGCATTTCTACAAATCCTCCTTCACTATAATGAAACATAAAAGTAGAGCAGTTTCATTAATATTCATCATCTTCACCGGATTACTTGACTATTAGTGAGTCTTGTTGAAACTTTAATCATTATCTGGCAAAAACTTACTCATCAGAAAGATTTTGCTCTGCCCAAGCCATTCTCGGTTGTTCTTGATGTTTACCAATAGTCTTTTGTAGAACTCGGTTGTTCGTAGTTTCCAGTGGTAAACTCAATTTGAGCCTGTCACTAACAGCCCCGTTTACTCTGAGATGACCATTTCCATTTCCACCATTACCACCTCCGGTTCCATTAGTAGACCCGTTTTTGTTCATCATACTCCATGCATCTATTTTAGACTCTTTGAGGCTTACTATTCCATAATTTTCAAGCGAGTTATTGCCATTATTTGAATTATGAATTGGATGGTGAGTATGAATCCCACCACTGTTTCCGTTTATCTGGAATTGGGTCTGGGAGTGCTTAGGGTCACTTGAAGGTCCCGTATTTTGCTGAAGTAACATAATGCTGTTTTCCTTGTTAGATTCGTCAATTCTAAGCTCCCCGTGTTCTATAGGCTGAATTTGTCTTCTAGACTCCATCGAGGGTGTTGCTTGCTTATTGACCAATATTCGCTTGCTGTGAGATCGAAAGAATGTTCTTCGGCTTTTTGAAAGACTTCGGGATGCATCTTCTCTCGTTTGGT
Organism: Isotomurus graminis; assembly: GCA_034696565.1. NCBI lineage: Eukaryota > Metazoa > Arthropoda > Collembola > Entomobryomorpha > Isotomidae > Isotomurus > Isotomurus graminis. Next base: position 11,139 of record JAQGAB010000765.1, on the reverse strand, counting down.
ATTCCGTTTTTCCAGTGTAATGGAAACGGGATCCGAAACCAAAAAGAGCTAATGCTGGCACATTTGGTGGAGGAGGTGCTCGCAAGCGAAAGAACGCATGATTCTCAACACAGCATTTCCACAAGCCTTTGCAGCTACGATAACTGAAGCATTCGAATACGAGGAGGGTATCATAGTCTTCGCTCTGGATAAAAGAATACGACATTTACGGATTAACAAATCTTTCAGGCATTTCAATAAAATCTATGAGAACATTAAACAAGCAGTATGGGATGAGTTGTGGGCCACGTACCAACTCTCGTCTCAGCTGAATGAAGAACTGTTTCCTTTTGAAAGCAATCTTGGTAATCTTTGACCAACAGAACGTGTTAATCTTGAGTCCGCAATGATAAACTCTGATCCCTTCGGCGGAGATACCCAACTCCAAATCCTTTCCTGCGTTGTCCATGACACGATGAAATGCAACTCCATAAGCATCCAATTTCTTCACTTGATCTAGGTAATTGAATTCGGCATCCGCAGGAGTCTGTCCATGATGAAGTTTATGGAGCTCGCATATTTTTCTCAACACATCTTCTAGATTAGGTCCGTTGAATCGTAAATTAAGCCGCCTCAAGTATTGTCCTTCATGATCATGAACTCCTTCTTCAAAGTCTCCTATTTCTGATTGAGATGCATATGATGCCAATATGCATCCTGTCTGCGGACTTACTAATAATCGATTTTCATTTATATCTTTGCGAATCTGAAGATAGACATGATAGCGAGTATACTCTTCGTGCAATTTAGACGGATCCTCGACAAAAAATTTGACCCGGAAGTACACGGTCCCGCAAGCATAAGAAGAGTTTGACACGTTGTCTCTGCTTTTTGAACTAGATTTACTTCGAATGTCTCCGTTTGAGGAAAGGATGGAGGTTTTCTTATGTGAAGGCGGCTTCACGAAGCGTATTTGTTTCTTAAGCGATTTGGATGGCTCTATCCACCTCTGGAAAAGCATTTATTTCTTATTAGAGACTTGCATTTCATTAGAAAAGTTTTCATTTGCGTCAGACGTAGAAACTTTGTAATTGAAATTCTTACAAGGTGTGGGCTGCACAAGGGGTAAATTACTTCTGGTGGTGGCAGCAATTCATCAAACTGAAGTCCAAAGTAGTCTCTCTCGATGAGTTCGAGGTGTTGGAAAACTTTGTCAAGCAGAACTGCACCTTTAGCCGATTTCTGCAAGACAGGTGTTCACATGTAATTATTATAGTTGCGTAAAAAGACATCACAGTAATCAATATTGAGGCATGTAACGAGGACATAGTATAGCAATGACACTAAAGCATAATATAGAGACTGATGAGTCAATCTTAAAACGTTACTATCGAACTTGCATACTACAACACCTGACACAGTATCATTATATTACTCACCTCCACTTCGAACGTGTGCTGAGTATCATCCAGAAATATAACGGTTATGGCTAACTTTTTCCCCTTTCCTGTGCTAGACTTTCTTCGTGAGTAGTATTTGCTGTATGTTGAGCTGGAGAGTGAAGGAGCATTAGTAGTAGCAGCAGGTGGGCAGCTCGTTGAGATCCCATTTCCGACATTAGTATTATTATTTGTAGTGGTTGATGATGGTGTGGCATCAATTGATGAGTCACGTACTCTGTAAGTCCCTCGGGCTCCTGAGATGAAACTTCTCCGGGACTTGTCAAACATTTTTAAATGAAGGATCCCTTTCCCTTTAATATCTGTCTGACTTTGGGTTTCCTCTTGCTGCCTTATTAACTGGGTGCAACACCAACAGTAGTAAAAAAAAAGGTCTGAGAGTTAGGTGAAACTAGGACAAAATATCCAAGTTTTCAAACTTCGAGAACTCATCGCACGGACCCTCATCAACTTTTTAGATAGCATATGGGTTGTCGAGACGTATAATCTCACGTTGTTGAAATTCAAAGAAAGGATGAAAAGTTCAGAAAGGTCTTTGTAGAAGTTAGAGTTAACTATTCAACACTGTCTGTTCTACGGTTATTGGTGGTGGGAGAAGACGAGAGTTCATTTTTTGACAACCTCAATCTCGATCTAGACTCTAGATCAATTTCAAGATTGACTATTTCTCCTCTTAGGGCACTTTGTTATAGAAATCGGTTGACTTCACGTTTCTCTTGAAAACCTCAAGACATGTGTGAGTCACAGATTCTTCACTTGTTGAAGTACATAATATCGGTATGTCTTAGATTTCAGAAACGATTTTCACGAAAGTAGTTTTGAGGTTTGTTTGCATTCAATCCCTCTTCTCGTTCTTCTCCTGTAACAAAAGAGAAAAGTAACTGTAATTAATGCAACACGACAGTAAATATCTCAAGCAAAGTATTATATAGACAAGGGGCACGATGACTCGAATGGGAACCGTAAGTGGCTTTTATTACCACGAAAGAAATGATTGTTCTACAATAAAGTCAAGTTGTACGGCACACTGATTGTTTGTACGCTATGCCACCACTGAAGAACATTTTCAAAGATGTAAAACGAGCTTCTATGGGTGAGGTTTAATTTCATAACACGCATCAGGGATGAATATGGAAATTTTATTGACTCTTTTTTGAGACTTGAACAGTAAATGCTTTGATTGCACGCTGTACATTTTGTAGGAACCTTTTCCAAGCTTCACTGACATACTTAAGTTGCAGGGTGAATTCATTGGGATGTTTTTGTAAGCAAACAGAAAATACTCCACCTAAGAAATGAGACATAAAAAGATTTTGAAATGCTAGCAATAGTTTTATTACATTTTAACTGGCCGGTCTGGCACAAATAAAGTAGGACTTGAGTTATTTATGCACACACTTGTTTGTTCGGTTTACAAGATTATTACAGGAGTATTTGTTACTGAGTCCACTTTCGACTTAACGAATACTAGTTATTAAGACTTCGCCAAAGGATATATGAGGATGAACAAAGCAGGAAATATTTTTAGGTTTGACAGAACGAATTATTAAAAGTGGGACCAATCGCAACTATTGTGCTAACATCACGATTTGAAACACGCTTATTAGATTAACAAGCATTGCATACCGGTGTTGTTGGGGAGTTCAGGGTTGTATTGCACTTTAAAGTGTATGAAACCCAATAAATAAATTTTTATAGGCGACCACCAAGCTACTAAACCACCAAGTCTGCAAGCCAAAAGACCAAAGTCAACCTACGGCACACCTCTAAACTCTGGTTTGCAGGACAATGAATAAACAATCCTATAATAACTGTTTAAAAATGAAACAATAGTTAGGAAAAGCTAAAGAGCTCATTTAGTTGAGGAATACAAACTCAGCTAATTATGTAATTGAGAACAATTGTTCAATCTAAAACACCTATTTTGAAATAATTTTAATCAGTTTTCCTGAGACATTATCCATCTAATATTTATAATGCAAGAACACCAGGATGCATGTAGTAAAAATATATGCAGAGTGAACATAACTCTGTAATCATCTGCATGCTGACTGATCTTAGTCATATCAGATTAACCTACTTAACAGATTTGGCGAATAATTTTACATTCATTCCTTTTATACAAACTTATCTGCATTCATAATTGTACGAGTTCAATAGTACTTACTGTACTTATTAACATAGAAGCAGGGCTTCTGCACTTTGTATTATCACGGATGATTCCTTGTGGAGAATTTAATTAAGTAATGAAAACTTTGGTATAAACAGATAAAAGAATTAACACAAAGACTTAAATGGTTGCTTTACTCCAAACCAAAAGCTGATTATTTCCACACATCTTATACGGCACAAGTCATTCTGCTGTTTTATGTAATACCTTCTCAAGTATCAATTCATAAAAGTTCTCTCTATGTGGCTCATGGAGCCTCTGACCTTTCTCAGTTCATCCATGTGTATATTATCACATTTGAAATGATGTCATCGTGTCAATCAGAATAGTTGCTTTACTTATTCATTAGTATTAATTATGTTAAGGTTGATATCCTCAATATTGGAATTAGGCGAATATACTAAACCCTATTTCGAAAGTCAAAGTTCAATGATGAGTTAAAAGGAGCAAGTGTAAGGGGAAATCGCTATACTAAGGGTTCCGTTGTTAAACTAACAAATAATATATGCATACATAGGAAGTGATGCTATATGAAGAAATTCAAACGATGCGTGTTTTGCCTTCCCTCTGTACACGCATTTTTACGTAAAGTGATTCAGTGATTGGCTTCCTCTTGCCCAATGTTGCTTTAAAAGTTTTATTTAAACACAGATTTGTGTAGTCTATTGATTTATTTACTTCAATGTTCTTAATCCAACAATGACTTGCTAGGGTAGATTACCAACGGTTTTCTAATTCACTAGGAATTCATTAACGTAATCTTTGTCCAAGAACGGCAGGTCATCGACGTTTGTTCCATTATTAAGCAGTTATATACAGAGTACAGAGTGATTGGATATTAAGATATATTCCAAAATATTTGCAACAAATGTATCTCTCATACGCTCTGCAAACTGTGTAATAAACTCGTAGAGCCTTGGTAATACATAAGGATCGTAAAATTGGAAATGAGCATAGAATAGAAGTCCCAATTTTATTTTTGTCAATAGTCAACTGACAGAAGTAAAGTTTTTTTGATAGATAATAACAAAAAATCATTCAGTGTGGCTATATTGTGACGGGTTGAGGTCATAGTCACCAAATCGAACCATCACCCTCATCGGATTACGTCAGTTACACAAGTTACTGAAAGATTATGGCAAGAGCGATCAGCAAACGGACTGAATCAAAAGATTGACGAATGATTCAACTGCCAAACTGATACACTTCCATACCACAGAGAATGAGTTCAGCAATGCTTAAACACGTACTGAACAATCCTCCAGCAATTTAAATAGTTATCGGACAGATGTATTTTGCACTAAGCCTTTGCTACTTTAGTTTTCCACTGGTTTAAGATGGATTTTCTTTTATGCGACAAGTCCACCTTTGTACTTATTACTGTAAAAGTATATAAAAAATCTGTCGACGAATCGATTGGTATTACAGGATGTGCCCTTAATCTTATTTAGTATAGGTGACAGGAAGCTTTGGATTGAAAGCTAATCGAGCGTGGGCTACAAACTACAAAGACATAGACTTCTAAGAAAATCAGAGACATTTCTGTTTCCAAAAACTCACGTCTGCTACATCCTACTCAACCTCCTTCAATTATCTCTGAATGAGTTATCACACGGATGAAGCAAAACTTCCTCATACGATAAGTGCATGGACAATGAAAGCTGAGAGCACACAAATTGTGCAATCCCAAGGGTACCCAGAGATACGTGCAAAATGTGCCAGTATAAGAAATGGTCGAGAGTACATAGTAGACAGTAGACGTGCACACAAGGCAAGTGAAGAAAGGCACGACAAAGCACAGAATATTTTGTTTTTGAGTGGGCGATGGGTCGATAAAGCCGAATTTGCTTTTCCGGTCGAGCTGTCTTTCGGAAGACATTTATTCCCACTCTGTTCATTCATAAAACTTTTTGAATCCTTACAGAGGTATGTAATTACCATCACGGTATTTCCGATTACACATACTATTGATTGACAACAACAAACTACTATTTATTTCTGTAATTTAACTCTTGTGATTGCACGGGAAAATTGTATGCTTTGCCGTAATAAGTAGAGGTTAATAAAAATGTCATTTATGGCTTTTAAAGGCAAACTTCATATAAATGTGAAGTCCATGTGTCCGGACTCAGGACACAGACAATTATATGACAAGATCTAAGAGTACCTACATGAATTTTCAGTGAATTAGGTTAACAAGGCTAATCACAAACCTATTAAAATTTCAAACACACAACTTCCTTTCTGCTTCGTTGAGTGCATACGAAAATGAATGTTGGATATTGTAAGTGGAACTAAAGGTACCTACACCTCCATGAGATTCCAAATTATGATATATCCAAAAAGTGAAGAATAGCTTACCGTTTTAAAGGCTGGAAAATTGCACGGCGAAATCGATTTCACTTCCGTTCAGTCACTTTGCAAGAAATCCTCGTTGAGCATGTCTTGAATGCATAATTATTTTATTGGCACTTAATGTCCCTGCGATTTTGTTAGAGAGCCACTTCAAGGTAGACAGAAGTAGTTTGAACTGGATTTCCAACGCGTTTCAAGTCAGTACACTGCGAGTTCTTACATTGCTTTCAATGGCAATAAATTAATAGCAATTAAGTTTGACGTAGTTACAGGTGAGCTAATGTTATTTGAATTGTCAGTTTTATTCCTGATTTCTCTCGGTACCGTTCACAGGAATTTTGATGTGTGTGCCCGGCTGGGAATCATAAGGAAAACGAATGACAGACGAGAATTAAGGTCTAGCAGAGTATATGTCGCTTCCTTCGTTGCACCTACAAAATAAATTAATTGGATTTTAGGTTGATTAATCCAATACTCGAAAAGCTTAATTGTATATAAGTCCTCTGCCTTGTTTTAAAAGCCTAGTCATTTCCTGTCCTCATATTTCTAGATATCGTTTATGTCAGCTGAGCTTAATGTCTAATTCAAGATTATGGTTTCATAAGCAGTTAGCTAAATACACGATGCGCTAAATTCCGTGTAATACACAATGAGGAATACAACAGACGATGGTTGTTCTGAGAAAAACTTACACAACCACACAAGAATAAAGACAAATATCCCTCGCATGAGAGACTTCACCAGAACTCTTTAATGTAATTGCAATTGCTGTGTTTCTGCAAATATCCCAAAAAATATGGTGGACCGTAGGTACACACCATCTTATGACTCACGTCCAACACCTAATGAACTTGAACTCTTTACGAGAAATCGCTCGAGGTGTATTTCGGAATTCACACACAGTGGAACTATAATATTTCTCACTAATCGTTTAGTAGCGGATGTCCGTGGAAATGAGTAAATATCCGATCTCTTTTTGAAACACACCACTCTGCAATTATACTGCAATTAAACACGAATGCATCAGGCACACTCAACCGTGTTTTCAGTCAGATGTGCTACTACTGTTTCAACAGAGGGATGTTCACAATAAAGTTTGCATTTTGTGTGACATACTCCTTTTAATCCTTCGTTTAGTTCTCAAGGATAATTTAGATAGTCTAAATATATCTCTGTTATTCAATCCTCACATTATTGGCCTGTCTATAGCTAATCTCTTAATAAATTAGAGATGTGTGTAAAATATAATATTATTTACTTGTTAAATATTTATTATCTTTTCTTAGCGGTTGTTGTCCTGCTCTTAAATAAATACTATTCCTGTTACAAAATCTGTCAGCTTAAGTATCACCAAATGACTTGTTCTTATCGTGGTGCGTGTCAAACTATGTGTGTGCACAAACTTTTTTAAAAATTGCAATTATTATATCCTGAGGAGAACAAAAAGAAGTTTACTTTCGTGAGGTTTGCTTGAAGATAACTTGAAGAAAGGGTGACGAATGTGACACAAATAATATTCAAAGATGGAAATTACACATGCAGAAGGTATAGAGAGGACTACTTCAGGTTTTAATAAAATATCAACACTTATTTCATCTTCACAGTCCCCTCTACAACTGATCTTACTACAAGTACGGGTTAGTATGATTCACCATCTCACCAAGTGTATATGTGCTAAAGTACTCGCTCAAGATGAAGTTTCTTGTGTTGTGTGAGTAACACAGACAGAAAGGGAACTGGTGGTGAATGTGTAAAAAGCAAATGCACTATATGCAATAGGTCTACCATGAGCAGTAGAAGATCTCCTGAGAACGAGTTTAGTTGGACGAGAGTTCTCTTTCTCATAGGGAGTTGCTTGTTAAACGAACTTTTAGCCAGTCTTCCCTACACCCTATTCTGCACGTAGAGAATACTCACACAATATAAAACACTACTCTGTAGCCCTAGTCTTCCTTCTCTTCCCCAGCGAAAAATTGGAAATGCACTTGGTCGCTTTGGTCGTTTGAAAAGGGAACTAAAATGATATTAAACACCAACAACAGGCCAACCAACAAGGGATATAATAATAAAGCAAAATACACCTCTCTCAGGACCAGCAGCAGGCTAGGGCACACAATGTAAAAGGGATGATTCTCTCACACAACTACTACTACTTTACTATTTACGAACACTACCCCATTTACTTTTGACAGTCTCATATTGCTTCAACCGGGTTTTAAACCTTATAACATATGCTTGCCCGAAGTGTGTGTGATTTTCAAGAGACACCTCCAAGTCTACACTTGTGCATCCACAAGCTTTGTGTTCTCTTAACCCGTTCAAGATTATTTTGAAGCTTCTATTCCGTAACAAGACGAACTTAAGAATGAGTCTGTATGAAGGGAATGAGTGTAAAGATAGTAATACGGAGTGCATGGGAAAGTACGATGAAGATCTCGCAGCCACGCTGGCAACCTGCATACACATACTTACAATGTGCTGATATTTTATTTCTGAGAGCAATTCCGAGCGTCTTGTCTAATGTTCGTGTATTCCGTATTCCTTAACGCACGATCGTTGTTGAGTACAGTGGATGAGCAAATTACATGAGAAAATATCTGTTTCTTGGAATATCATTATATAACTTACTTGTGAACCGGCAGTTCCGTACTCCCGTGTAGTACTTCTTCAGTCTCGATTCTCGATTACGCTCTGCTGCAGCAATTCACTGTTAAAATGTGCTCAGTAACTCGTGGCAAATAGACCAACTTTGAAAGAGGCTAAGATTCAACTGAAACAGCACTTGTATATGTATCACAATTCCTTGAAATGTCAAATATCCAAGTGCATGGAAAACTTAGTTTTTCAACAATATTAGAAAGTCTGGAGCTTCCATTTCATCATTTACTTTTAACTTTGCAGAAAAAGCAAAATCGTGTACAGTCAACATTGTGGAACTGTCTAAAGAAGATAACTCTTGCATGCTTACTCAATGATAATGATAACTGTATTACTCGTTGGCACAAGCTTTCATTCGATGTGAAGGGTTTGGAGAAGAGTGTGTATGTTGAGGAGATATAAAACCTTAATGTAGATAAGACCGAAGTTGCGACTGCGTTTCGCTACCGACTGACTAATAATACATCAGTTACTAAAGCTTAGGACACCACGTCGTACAGTTTCACAGCAAATTCAATATTGCACAAGGCTGATAAATGTTTGATATGCGAATAGCACATGAAACAAGAACTTTGCTGCTCAAAAGAACGCCTCATGCAGACACATAGCTTTTATCTCATATCAAATGCTTCCAACTTAGCTAGAAGAAGTTCTAAAAGCAAAAGTTGTTGTGCGCTTCAACCTTTAAATATTCGTCAGATTTCAGACTCATTCATTTCTAAAAAGTTTCAATTCACTAGAAATGAAGGCCAAGCACTACTGGTGTAAAAGTTATATGTACTAAAGTCAACCATAAACAAGTTCTTTAATAATATGCATGAATTAATTTCTTCAAAGCAACAATCAATAATTATATTAATTTTATTATGGAAAATTTTCAAAATGCTAAGCAGTACCAGTAGTAGTTTCTTCTTACACATATCTATGAGCAATACTAAATAGAAGCAGCTACCACAAAACTCACTGAGAAGGCGAGACGATAAAAGGCGAACTTCTTCAGTTTCAAAGCTGTATACACGTGAAACTCCAAGAGATATTTGAAGAGCATTGAGAATCTGGATATCCATTCCATTCATCTTTCCCATCCTGGGAAAATGCACTCACGTCGTAGATTGTTTTATTCCAGCATTAATATTGTACGGAGTATGGAGCTCGAGATTAAAGATAACTCTGTATTATAACCGGATGTCCTCCAACAATATTCCAAGCGTCATGATTGCTACATTAATTCCTGTTAATTCCCAAGGTGGATTCGATATCACACCCGGTGATCAGATGTGAGCAGTCTGATTAAACCAGGAGCTCAATCAAATCCAATTACAATAAAGTTCTTATCTGAAATTCATCCGTTACTTCCTTTAAGACTTGCAGCAAACGATAGACTGAGAGATTAGGGGTATATTCAGCATTCAGGAATGACTTTCGTGATCGTGAATGTCAACTGCATAACGGATGCCAGAATAACTTAGGGATGGTTAAACTGTTTAACAGTTCCATACTAAACGAATCGCCAAGTGATTTACAATCTTCTCCTTAACGTGACATTTCAAAATCATGCACCACGCGAATTCATTCAGAGCTCACACAGTGAAGATTCTGAAGACTCCTCTGCGTGGCATGCAGGAAGTTGGCAAAATGTGACAGCATGACTTTTTCTGCCCAAAGGTTAATAGCAACTAGCAACTCATTTATATTGACTTTGCTCTTTCCATACACCAGAAGATTTGCTTTCTTCATCCAACCCACAAGAACATTTCTGCTTCATCCACAGGAATCATTGTTTTCAACGACTACAAGACATTTGCCAGTTTCATGTATTCACATATATGCGTCTTGTACAATATGGAATCTTTCCACTTGTAATACCAACGAACTGAAATAATTCTGAAAGGTCTCTTGTAACGTTGTAACAAAACCACTGCTCAAGGGTTACAAAGTAAAGCGAAGGACATTGACTTGTCTATTTAAAAGTAATAATGAGGTTGGGCAGCAAAGTATGATGTTTAGTTGTTTGACAAAAGACTTTAACATAAAATATATAACCCTTTCCGTTTTACACACCCTGGATTATATGGTTTTTCATTGCAGATGTGTACATTATTACTTGTTGGTGGTACCCGCATAAGAAGTCAAGAGGGCTTTCATGGGCCATGGGTATTACTTTTCATAATCATGTTTTCTAGAAAGGCACGAATACAAATTCACCTCGTCCACTTTTACTTGGAGCAGGTATTGAAGATCCAACTACCTATAAAGGTATTCTTCAAGCTTAAGGATTTTCAACCTGTACGGGTACATCCAGAACTACATAGCACAAGTGGTTCATCCAATGCATTAACACCAAAACCTTATATATGCTACGGATTCTAAGCCACGTAAGGTCTCTGACCACCTCAAAAAACCGAGTAGTATTGTCATCTACAGGTTGCTTGTAGAAAAATTACTCCATGCAATTTAAGCACACATTAAAGTGTGAGATATTTTTTAAATTAAATTGCATGAGATTTGAAAAAAAAA
>JAQGAB010000764.1:0-22144 GCA_034696565.1 Isotomurus graminis | reverse complement strand
GTTAACATTTAAAAATATTCAGTACACAGGAAAAGCTTTAATTACATTTTGTTGAATATGCACGTATTTCGTTTTATGCATAAACTTGGTAAGTAATATTCTATTACGCTACACTGGCATGCTATGAAATGATTTCGTATACGTCATAATCTTAAATGGTTATTGTTAAGACAACAAAAGTAACCTTATTCAACAAATATTTAATTGCTAATAGTTCTGATTGTAAGGTAGAAAGTGCTACAACTGTAATTGACACATATTATTTTATTTAATATTTACAACTTCTTTCAATGTTACAAAGATGCAGTACCTTGTATAGAAGTTTATTGAAATAGAGATAACTATAAATAATAATACCTCATGCTGAGTGTGTAATAAAAGCATAATTATCATTCAGTTTCAAGCCCCAGCTGTCAGCTTAGATGCCATAATAGGATTCAGTTTTTCTTTTCATAAATTCGAAAAACAGACGACAAGGACTATTTGGACTAGTAATAATACATGATAATACATATTTTAAGAAAACCCGAAGCATAATTATTGATTAAATATGGGTAGTTTTTGACTGCCAATAGCTTAAATTAATTCGTATACTTTAAACCCAAAAGCATATCAAATCGTTTATTCAGAAGTTTTTATATACAGTCCCCGACAACAAAATGGAAAATTATGAATACATAAAGTAATATAAACAGTAACACTCAAAAAAGGAGTGAAGTATTAAATATAATTTTCAAATGAATTGATGTCATAGTAAACTATATTTATACTTAAAGGAAGAATTAACAAGCATATTGTTTAGCAAGGTGAACAATAATCAGACAAGACAACAACAAATCAGTTGTTGGTACGTTGAGTAATGTGTGTTTTGAGTTTTGTCTTGAATGAAAAGTAGAAATTGTTATTAACTTAGGACGAAGTGCATTACCGGATCAGGCATAAGAAACTGAAAAATTATTTTGCACCTTGTTGGCTTGAGCCAAGACGCTAGTTATATAAATAGCTTTACAGGTTTTAGAAAACATAGATAAACTAGTAGATAATTACAGCGTTACTAGAATTGTGAAACCCAAATATGCTAATTTCCAATACTTACACGAATAAATCACATGATACGAATTTCTACGCATGAACAGCATTAGTAACAAATTATCAAAGTAAACTAGTAATTGTTTATATAGTTTAAAGAATGCAAAATACAATTATGCTAATGGACAAACTCACCAGAATGTTTCACAATTTGTTTTTGCTGGCATTTGTACTGGTCTGATTATTGTTTATCTTTTAAATCTTTTTCTAAAAAGTTTGAATAAACGTACTTAAATTTGTCATGAATTTGGTTTAAATTATGAATTCTCGGGTTTTAACTTCGTGTCATAACTAAATGGTACGATGTAAGTTTTTAATTGAAATGGTCATGACCTTATGATAAGTTTACAATGCTACTAGGGTACTTTCAGAATAAAAATCACATAACCCGGTGAAATTACCACGGGTATTGTTCTTGAAATGTAATTGAGGTTGTGCTCTGGATTTGCCCTCTAATTACGAAACTAAGCTAATTCAAATTGCAGTCCAATTATGTTTCTTGTTTGGCCTTACAAAAAAAGGTGAACTTAAGTCCAAACGTGTGTTCAATAAAGTTTAATATGCTGAAACTGTGTCACTTTCTCTGGGGAATGCGTTTAATTTTTGTTCAAGTTCTAACACAACTTGATGAATAGGATTAATTCGTTTTATGTGTATAATCTAGTTTATGGCCAGTGGATAATATATATGAAAAAAACTAAACTAGTGTCACCAAGTTATTTTCAAACGACTTGGACGTATCTTCCATCGTAGACAGTCTTTAAGGCAATTGTTCACAGGGCACTAGAAACTGGTATCCGTGTTGTCCTTACCAGCTTGCAGTTTGAGCCATGGCGTCTTCAGACAAACTTTTGGCTGATTTAATGAAGAAGGCTTTACTGGATAATTTGTCCTTGAAGGTTTGTCCGTATAAAATACGTGATATAAATCAGAAAGTAGACTCGATAGGAATGATAGATATGAAAATTGCCTACTTTTGGAGACCGTGTCTCTATGTCTTCCTATCAGGAGCGTACGTGTTACTTCTTTTATTTAGAATATCTGAAGCCTACGATACCCAAAAAGAATCTGATTTGCCTCTTTACACCGGCCACTTAACGTTCCTGGTATACTTCGGAGCTTGCGTATTTTACCAAATCGAAAACATCCGGAATGGACAATCAATTATTTCACTAATTAAAAGTGAACAAAAACTTCTGAATGCATTCAAAGGTAAGTCACGTAAGAGTGAAGAATGAATCCTTTTAAATTGCGAGCGTATACTAATCAAAATTACAATAACAGATTCTGCAAAAACAAAAGTAAAAATGCCAGCGCTTGTCGGAGAAGATTTGATATTAAGGTTTGTCTCCTTGCATGCCAACGTGGAATTGCTTCTGAAGTACATCATTGCAATTGCTGTTTGGGTATTTCCATTTACAACCCACTTGACATGGAATTGGACACAGTCTTGCAAATCTCGTGAACAGGATTCACATGAACTCGAATTCTGTTCCCAATGGCAACTCATACTGAAACATGCTGGCGAAATGGCGTTTCAATTCTTCATGTTCAAGTTCACAGTGCCTCCCGTAATGATCTTGCTGTTTGGGATGAGTTCTTTGATTCTTAGATCAAACAGGATGATGTTTCAAAACCGGTAATGTTTATTATGCCAATACATATCCCGGAAAATTCTAACGAAGAGAGATCTAAACAACATTTGTGTATAGGTACGGCAAAAATATGATTAAGAAAATGAGTCCTTCAGAAGTGCTGAAATACATGAGGAGCATACAGATTCTGGTAACATGGATAAATGAAATTGGGAAACCCGTTCTTATGCCAACGGTGATGCTGTCTACAACGTGTCTCGTGAGTTTGTGCAACTGCACCTTAATAGGGATCCTGAAAAAGAACACGCCTCTAACAATGAGCAAAGCGGTAGTGTTCTTCATTCTACTTGGTTCAGGCATTAGTCTTTCTTGCATCTTAAATGGGGTTTTCACATGTTTGGGAAAATTGAACGTAGATTGGATCAAAACCAAAAGTTCTTGGACACGAAAAACTTGTACTATCAAACCACATGAAAGGCTTTCTTTCAACTCATGCAAGCCTATGTGCATTGCTGTCAGTGGATGTTACACAGTTAATCGTATGTCTGGGCTAACTTTAACTTTTAAAAATATTCAGTACACAGGAAAGGCTTTAATTACATTTAGGTGAATAACGTATACATGTCTTTTGTTTTATATATAAGGTTGTTTGGTAATATTATATTACGCTACTCTGGCAGGCTATTTAATGGATTTGTATGCCTCGTAGTTTTTTGATTATTTTTTGGACCACAAGAAATACCTACTTAAACAAATCTTTAATTGCTCACGTGCAGATGATTAAAATTTAAGTAATTTATAACTAGAGTCGGATGTATATACTTCACTACGACGCGTTTATTATATATAATGAATATACAGCTTCAGTGCTCTGACTTGTGTTGCACTTTTGAATTTTATGAGCACATCGCTGCTATTGTAATTTGATTATTAAATCACAGTAAGAATATTTAACAACACAATAAACAAGTTTTATTTGTAAGATTTTAAGCACACTATTTTATTAAATATTTAAAACTTCTTGCAATGTTACAAGGATGTATTTACGTTGTATGGAATTTTAGAATTAGAAATAACTTACAATGCAACAGTTAAGGACGTCTAAACCCAAAATAAACAGTTTTTGCAAAAACATGACCTTTGACTATTGACTCAATATAACCTGTCTATGGTTCAAGGGGTAGAACCATAAGCCCGAAATGTTTTAAAATCTCACTTCCGGTTGTTATGTGACGTCACTCATGCAATGACGTTCAGTTTCCACAGGCCTTGGAGGCACGTTCTAATTAAATTGTCTCCCAGCTAGATTTTGCCATGTTTTTTGTAACTAGGGAGTTATGGTTCTACCCTCAGTGACAATCTCGTTCATAGCTACCCTGGGTTAAAGGTCTTATTTTTGAAAAAAAATTTAATTGTGTGTTTAAGCGTTCTTAATGGTTGCATTGTATGAAAAATACTATTGATGCGATCATTATTCAGTTTCAAGCACCAGTTGTCAGCTTAGATGGTATAAAATGGTTTAATTGTTTTCTCTCAAATTAGAAAAATAGGCTATCAGGACTATTTGTAGTAGCAACATTACATGATAATAAATATTTATCGAAGCAAAAATTTTTATTAAATAAAATAAACTGCCGATGGGTTAAATTAATTTGTCTATTTTAAACCCAAATGCTTATCATATAATTAATTCAGAAATTTCACATAAATTTGTTACATCCTGACAACAGTAATAGTACATAATGTATTAGCAGTAGTATTCCAGAGAGGAGTAAAGTTAGGAAACATAATTTACAAAGAATTGAAGTCACAATTAAGTAACATTAATTAATAGGTAAAGAAAGAATCAACAAGCAAATTGTTTAACAAGGTGAATAATAATCAAACGAAGATAACAGAATATTAGTTTGTGGTGTTGGGTAATGTGTGTTTTAAGTTTTCGCTTCAATGAAAAGTAGGAATCATTCTGTTTTAATTCAGGAGGGGTACACTCTGGGATTAGGCATTAGAAACTGCAAAGCTATTTCGCTTATCGTTAGCCTGAGCCAAGACGATAGTTATTTAAATAACTTTAAAGGGATTTGAAAACATAGATAAATTAGCAAGTAATTACAGCGTTACTAAAATTCCTAAAACCCAAATATGCTAATACAAAATACACATACGGATAAACAAAAGGATATGAATTGCTACGCATAAACAGCTTTAATAACAAATAACTCAAGTAAAATTATTGATCGATTAGACAATGCAACGTGTAAGGCGTAAAAGATGTTGTGCCTACATAGCCCCATAGGCATCCACCACAATATCTTGTGGACAGTAAAGCAACATGGTAACTATATAATTCATCATAGTCCCGTAGAAGGCAAGCTTTGTTGAAGTTTTAAAGTGAAAGAATGGGTAGTTAAAGTAACCCGAAGTAATCCTCGCGGGACGCATTCCACACAATTGTTGAGTTGTCAATTTTCGCTTCACGCCGGTCAGAGGAAATCTTATTTTCCACTTTCTAAGAAGGGCATTTGTTTCCTCAAAAATATATACTGCGTCTGGAATTTCAATTCCAGATATTACAATAACTGCTATTGCCATACAGGAACAAAAAATATAAAGTGCCATGGTAGAAAACGAGGAGTACAACAACCCATACATTCTTATAATAACAAAACTTACAACTATTTCTAGACTGAGAGCTAATGCTAACAATGAAGCTCCTATAGCCGAGACAACAGATAAGTCGACTGATTGGATAAAAATATAAAACATTTTGTAGAAACTGATAAGTTGCGAACTGTTAGGAACCAAACTTCTGGACGTTTGTTGGAACAAAACATTAATATGGGATTTCTGAAGTTTTGTGGCTAGAACAAATGACAGGAATGTGAACATTAATGTTCGAAATGCATTAAGGAGAAAAAACATTTGACTAACTACTCGCAGAAAAATTATTACTGGATGATCATAACTGGGAATCCATATTGTCTCACTCAAGAATGACAAAGGGTCCAAATGAATCCACATAGCAGCTGGAACAAGGATAATTCCCCAAAATATCATACATACATAAAGAATTAACATAACAATTCCAAACATATCCAAACCAGTGTGACGCTGTCGAAGTTTATAACCTAAAAGTAAAAAAACAATTACTCAAACAAACCATCAAACATTCTTTTATTTCATTTAGAAGACTTTACAAGAATATAAAATCGGTTATAATTGTGAACACGTAATACAATGTTCGATTCTTACTTTTTCTAAGGGTGAGTTCAAAATCCATGTTAAAGTTATAGGCGGAGACAAAGATTTTACGCTCACAACAGATGACATGTGAAGCAATCGCTGAGAAACTGAAAGTGACAGAGTATAAAATTAGGAAAAGAACATGAATTGTTGTGATAGATTGTACGGGCGAAACTATTTGGTTAATTAAAAGACATCCCGGAATAATCGCACCAAGAACAAATTGCAGTGACTCAAGAAAAAAGTACGGAAAAATAAGTTTTCCGGTACAAGCTACAAAATAATATCTATTTAGTGACTTATTCCACCCAATCGGATATGATCCCAACAAGTTAGAAAAACATTCCAGAATTTGCATTGATTTAAATCGAAGAGCAGAAGACATTTCGGAAATCTATTGGAGTTGGTTCTACTGCAAAATTTAAATAATTTGAAATTGCAAGTAGAACACGCAACTTAAAATTAAAATATCTAGGATTAACAAAAGCTTCCTAACCAAAATAACTAATAAATCATGACAAGCAATAAAATTTCTAGAGTGTAAATAAAATAAGGCAATTACGTACTAACCTACTCGATTGTATTTACTTCAAATGATGAGCCTAGAAACCCAGTTTTATTTAGTTATAGACATAAATAAGATTGAATTGTGTTCAAGGCATGATCACTTCTATTTTGAATGCTTTGGGTTCTTTTATTATATAAATCAACAACCAGTTTAATTACTCATTTGCAAAGGTCGCAATTAAGGAAATTTAGGCTAAACACACAAGCTACAATTAAGTCGGTGTCTGTTTTTCACAAAGCCTCCTTTTCTTGGATCCTATTCACTTTTTATGTGTATCGGATAAAGCAATTTTAGAGATATATTTATACAATTTGACCTAAATTGGCTCTGAGGCATTTCATCGCTAATGGTAAGCACACTTGGTTTTTTTATAGGCAGCGGTAAGCAGGCTCAAAGTATTTTGTTCTGATTCCGAATTTAATAGAAACTTTACATTAATTGACAACAGATAGAAAACAATCGATAAAAAATAGCGTGGTTAGATAAATAATCTTGAAGACATGTTATGGGTAGCCAAAACTTGTGTAATTTTTATATTTTAAATCTATGCATTATTATTCTTGATGAAACTACTCTAGAAAAGCAGGTTTTAAGGAATAAAATGCATTTACAAATACAAATAGTGGTGAATATTGTAGAGCTTCTAGACAGAGTCAAAAGTTATAAGTCAAATATCCCAGAATTTTAATGACTGAAATCGTGACTTGTGTCAGATATTTTTGAAGAACTACGTTCATTACGTTGATTCCATACCAGGCGAATAGTTTCCGTAATCTCATAGATTTAAACAAAACTAACAAAACACAATTTCTGCAAATATTGAAGATTGTGTTGCTATTGTGTTCGTGGTATGGTTGCAAAATTCCTGTCAAGTTAAAGATTAAAAAGTTTAGCTGAAAAAGAAGCCAACTTGGAACTAATGATTCATTAAGTTGTCCCAACTATGCAATTTATACTTTTTTGTTCAATAAACGTGAAATTGTATCTTAGTAACTGCTCGAATAATTGGTTTAATACAGCCAAATTTACAAAGGTGTTTAAACAGGGTTAAATTTGGAATATCTTTAACAAACACACGCTCCCAAATATCCTTGACCACCCTTGGTATTAGGTCAGATTAACTTTCATGACCAATTAGTGACACAAAATTGACCGCACATTGAAATCAGCACATGTACAGGTCTGATTGTTGTGTATTTATTGCTTGGATAATTTTAATACGTTTGAGTAAACGAGCCTAATTATGCAATAAATTGGGTTCAAATAATGAAATCCTGGGTTTTAACTTCGGGTCATGGTGAAATGGTTTTGTGGTTTGTCAATTGTCACGGTCATCTTCCTATGGCAAGGTCACAATGTTAATATAGTAGTTTTCTAATAGACATTATTACATATTATATTCAGAACAAATTACTATTGATGTTGTTGTTAAAAAGTAATAGAGGTTATGCGCTTGATTTGTCCTTTAATCCCTAAGCTAGTCTAATTCAACACGTAGTCCAATGTTTCTTGTTTGGCCTGACAAAACAAGGTGAGCTCAAGCGTGAACGTGTGTTTACTAAATTTTAAAATGTTCCAAGCTTTTCATTTTTTCAGGGGAATTAGTATGCCATTTTATTCATTTTTTACAAATAGACGCCTAATTTGTAAATTGTGTGCATGATCCGGTATATGGTCAGTAGATTATAAATAAAGATAAATCCAACTACTGCCATCAAGTTATTTTCAAACGTCTAGGAAGCAACTTTCATCGTAGACACATTTTAGAAGACACTTCTTGGCGGGGTATAGATACTAATATACATTTTTTCATTACCCGTTTGCATTTTAGACGATGGCGTCTTCAGACAAAACGTTGGCTGTTTTAATGAAACAGGTTTTACTTGATAATTTGTCATTAAAGTTTGTCCGTATAAAATAAATAATATAAATCAGAAGGTAGACTCGATAGGAATGATAGATATTAAAATTGCCTACTTCTGGAGACCGTGTCTCTATGTCTGTATATCAGGAGCGTACGTGTTACTTCTTTTATTTAGAATATCTGAAGCCTACAATACCCAAAAACAAACAGAATTGCCTCTTTATACTGGCCATTTATCGTTCCTTGTATACTTTGGGGCTTGTGTATTTTACCAAATAGAAAATATGCGCAATGGCCAGTCAATTATTTCACTAATTAAGAGTGAACAGAAACTTATAACTTCATTTAAAGGTAAGTCTTGAGTCACGAGTTTATCATGATAGGTTGCGAAGTTATAATAGTCATAATTGCAATAACAGATTCTGCAAAAACCAAAAACAAAATGCCACTGAATGTCGGAGAAGGTTTACTATTGAAGTTTATCACACTACAAACCTATGTGGCATGGCTTCAAAAGTATATCATTTCAATTGCTGTGTGGGTATTTCCGTTCACAACCCATTTGACCTGGAATTGGGCGAAGACTTGCAAATACAATGAAAAGGATTCAATTGGAATCGGATTCTGTTCCCGATGGCAACTCCTTCTGAAAAATGCTGGCGAAGCTGCTTTTCAATTCTTCATATTCAAGTTTACAGTGCCTCCCGTGTTGGTCTTCCTGGTAGGACTGAGTTCATTGATTCTTCGATCAAACAGAACTATATTTCAAAGCAGGTAAAATGTTTACAACAAATAAGTGCCTAGAAAAATTCGAACGAAGAGAGATCTTAACAACATTTGCATGTAGGTGTGGGAAACATATGATTCAGAAAATGAGTCCTTCAGAAGTGCTGAAATACATGAGGAGCATTCAGATTCTGGTAACATGGATAAATGAAATTGGGAGATCCGTTCTTATGCCAACGGTAATGGTGTCTACGACGTGTCTCGTGAGTTTGTGCAACTGCACTTTAATTGGTATCCTGAAAAAGAACACGCCTTTAACAATGAGCAAAGCGATAGTGTTCTGTATTCTACTTGGTTCAGGTATTAGTCTTTCCTGCATTTTAAACAGTGGTTTTACATGGTATGGAAAATTGAACGTAGATTGGATTAAAACTAAAAGGTCCTGGACACGAAAACCATGTGATACTAAAATACATGAAAGGCTTTCCTTTAATGCTTGCAGGCCTATGTGCATTGCTGTCAGTGTATGTTACACAGTTAATCGTATGTCTGGGCTTACTTTAGCTTTTAAAAATATTCAGTACACAGGAAAAGCTTTAATTACGTTTTGTTGAATATGATCGTAATTGCTCTTATGTATCAAGTTAATATTTTACTTCGCTACTGTTGTAATCAGTGCAATGGTTTTGTATGCCATATAGTTATGCATGTCAATCGTTAGGACAGCAAAAAATACCTAGCTAAACATATATTAAATGCTCATGCGTAGATGATTAAAAATTAAATATTGTATAATTCAATTCAGCTGTATATTCTTCATTCAGACGCTATGAACATTTATGCTTAATGTACGGTTTCTGACTCCTGTGAGCATTTTAAGTGCCTTTTGATTAAAAAAATTCAGTTAGCTTATGTAATAACACAATCAACAAGTTATCAAGTGAAAATCGTTACAAATTTATCATACTATATTATAGAGCATTTTAAACATCTTGCACTGTTATTACAAAGATAATTTAGTGAAGCACTAACAGTCAGTTTAGATGATACAACAAGGTGTAATTATTTTCTCTTGTACGTATTTGAATAACAGACGAAAGTACTATTTTTTCTCGTAATAAAATACCTAAATGGAGCAGAAGGTGCAATTCTAGTTTGCACCTCCTTGGCTTAAACCAAGGCGAATGTTATAAATCAATCAATCAATCAATTAATCAATTATACAAGTGATGTTCAATTAGTGTTTTGAAAAAACAGAATAGTAGGTATTTACAGATTTACTAAAATTCATTAAACCCGAAAAATGATACATGCCAATACATACATGAAAAAAATGCTACCCATAAACAGCTTAAGTATCAATCGACACAAGTTAATTTATAATTAGTATGTGCTCTGTTATGCATAAATAACACCAGAAGCTGTATCTACATAGTTCCACAGGCATTTAGCAAAATATCCTGTGGACAGTAAAGCAACATAGTCATTATACAAGGTGGGCCACCTCGATTAGAACAGTTAACATGGGAGCTTATGGAGGTTTGTTCTAATCGAGGGGGGCCACCCTGTATAATTCATCATAGTCCCGTAGAAGGCAAGCTTTGTTGAAGTTTTGAAGTGAAAGAATGGGTGACTAAAGTAACCCAAAGTTGCCCTCGCGGGACGCATTCCACGCAATTTTGCAACTGTCAATTTTCGCTTCACATCGGTCAATTTGTTTCTCCAAAATGTAAACTACGTCAGAAATTTCAATTCCTGATCCTACAAAAACTGCAATTGCCATACATGAACAATGCGAACAGTGGCAAGAACAAACGATAAGAATGTGAAAATTAATGTTTGAAATGCATTAAGGTGAGAAAACATTTGACTTATTAAGCGAATAGTCACTGGATGGTCATAACAGGGAATCCATAAAAATTCATAATAATGACAAAGAATCCAAATGACTCCACATTGCAGCTGGAAGAAGACAAAACATCATACATACAGACAGAACTATCATCACGATTCCGACGATATCCAATCCAGTGTCGTAGTGTCGAAGTTTCAAGCATAAATGTAAACAAGAGTTTAAACAATAAGAATAATAATATATATTGAAAATAAACACCCACTGCGCGAATAATGAAGAATTTATAAATCTGTCTTAACATGCAAAAATCTAGTACAATGTCAGATTCTTACTATTTCTAAGGGTGAGTTCAAAGTCCAGGTTAACGTTATAAGCTGAGACAAAGGTGCTACGCTCAAAAAAGATTAGAAGGCATCCCGGAATAATTGAACCAATAATGAACTACAAAAACTAAAAGAAAAAGTACGGAAAAATAAAGTTTTCTTGTACAAGCGACAAAGTAATATCTATTGAGTGACTTATTCCATCCAATTGGAAATGATCCCAACACGTTAGAAAAACATTCTACAATTTGCATTGATTCAAGTCGAAATACAGAAGACATTTCGGAAACCTATTGAAGTCTGTCCTATGGTATGTTTGAAACATTTGAAATTGTAAATACAACAGACAGCTTCAATCAAAAACATACCTACGATTAACAAAGCTTTTTATCAGGGACAACTAAGGAACCATGACATGTCCAAAAAATATCAGAGCGAAAGTAAAACAAACCGATTACCCTACTTGATTTTATTAACTACAAATTACTAGCTTAAATTCCAGTTATATTTTGTGTATAATGCATAATCACTCATACTGTGAACGCTTTGGATCATTTAGTAGACAAATGTCAACCACTTTGATTACTCATTTGCAAAGGTCGCAGTTAACAAAATTTGGGCTAAACACACAAAGCAGGAATTAAATCGATGCCTGTCTTTCACGAAACCTTCATTTTTTAGATCTTACTCACTTTTTGCCCAGGTAACTGGTGCATATACGAGGATACGTGATGTCACGCTATCCGTCTGTCTGACTGATACCGATTTATCTCAAGACCCACCACACCAATTGTAACCAAATTTTGTAGGGATGTTGCACAAGCGTTTCGGACTTCCCGCTCACAATTTGGTGTCAATCAGAGTATTAAGTGACCCGTGGGGGTCACCCAAATGGGTCAAAACAGCAACAGCTAACGTTAGTAGAGGCCAAACTAAGCGGGACGCTTTTCCAATTTTTTCACAGTCGCAAGAAATAGTCATTTGAAGCAACTTTGGTATTCGTATACAAGTTCGAAATCGTTGCAGCAGAGTGCTTAAATGGGGCTTAAAGGTACGAAAATTCGCGTCGCTAACGACAGCATTGGCATATGTATGCTTATTTGTGTGTATGAGGTCTTCAGTTACCTGGGCTTAAAGAGGCTGCTTGGTGTAGGTTTTTAACTGTGTCAGATAAAGCAATTGACGAGATATTTTTATAAACTTGTTCATAGGAACCAACTCTGAGGCATTTCACGGGTAATGGTCAGCACACTTGGTGATTTCTGTTAAAAGCCGCGTTAAGCAGGCTCAGAGCATTTTGCTCTGATACCAAATTTATTAAAAACTTCACATTAACTGGCAGCAGATAGAAAGCAATCGATAAAAAGATAGCGTGATTGGATAATGGAAAATAATACATAGAGATTCTGGGCACGGTCGCAAGCTATGTTTAATGAAATTTCTTACAATTAAAATAAACATAGATAGTGACTTGTGGTGGCATGTTTGAAGACCAACATTCATTCATTACTCTCTATTCCATACTAGGCTGATAGTTTCTTTAACCACATAAGAATTAAAGAAAATTGATACTACACACAATTTCGGTACATATAAAAAATTGTGTTGATTTAATGTTCTTCCAAACATTTTCAAAATTCTTGTCAAATAGGTTTCGAAGTAGTCAAAGCTTTAAACATTTAATTGAGAAGGAATCCCACTCGGAACTGGTGAATAATTGAGTTGTCGCAATTCTTATATAATTTGTATTTATTTGTTCATTAAACTGGCAATTGTACATTTAGAATTGCTCGAATATTTAGTCTAATTCTGTCAATTCTTTAAAAGGCCAAATACAGGGTTAAATCTATAATATCCTTGGCATGGCTTTTGGGGCACAGTATTAATTATTTGATCATTTTTACTTTCACGACCAATTAATGACATTAAATTGACCTCTTATTTGGTTCACAACTTGGTATTTGAGGTTACCAAAACCACTAGAAATACCTTAAGTTTTACTCCATACTTAAGTTATCTTCTAGTTGTGAGCAAACTATAATAGAACCCTCTTCAGGAAAATTTGAGGAAAACTAGTTTATAACAATCAAACCTGCTCATGCGAGCTCATTATGTTTGACAAAGAAAGTTTAATCAGAACAATGCAGTGATATTACGCATATGTATAAATATATAGTCAGGATGCATGTAAAATTAACACAATTTAATTGCAAAAAGGAATGTAATAGTAGAAGTAGTTTTGTTCAAAATTACGATAAAATTATACCATAAAACGAAGAAGAAAGAAGCTCATAGGGTTAACAGATACTTTTTCAACTTATTTCTAAACGTGGCTGCACTGGTAAACTTAAAACTGTTTAAAATAGTAGTGTTCCATAGTTTGCAAGCAGTGAACTCCAAACAACGCTCGCCAATTTTGTTAAAAGACTCAAAATTAGATAGTAAAAAGTTTCTTCTGGTGTTGTGATCGTGCTGGGTAGTGTTAAAATGTAGTGTATTGTTAAAATGTAGTGTATTGTTAAAAAACGGAATACAGCGACCACCTGCTACACTATAGAAAAAATTGAGGTGAAAATACGTGTAGTTTACTTTGGACAACAACCACATGAGGTCATTTTGTATTGTCTCCCGAACTGGGGTACAATAAGAAAGACCAAAAATAGTCCTTGCGGTTTTTCGTAGGTTAGTCACAAGGATTTTAAGGTTAAGATTTGAAGCTGTACCCCAAATAGAACACATGAAATTAGGTTTTGAAACACGACAAGGATTTGAAATTTTGAGAAAGTTGTTTTCAGAAAGAACACAGTGCAGAGCACACAGAGCTCAAGCAGTGAGGTGGTAACTATGGTTATACCACGTGAGCTTTGAGTCAAAAGTCAAACCGAGACTCTTTAGAGTATCGCTACTGCTAACTGTACTACCATTAAAAGATATACTGATCCGGCCAATCCTAGCCATTTTAAGCACTACCAAGAACAATAATTTCCGTTTTGGATACATTTATCTCAAGTTGATTTTCTTTCGTCCAGCTCGCTACGTCATTAAGGTCATTTTCGAGCTTGTCAATTATTTGTATTATGTCGTCGTCTGATAATATTCTGACGGATTTACTGGAAAAGGCCCTTCGTGAAAATATGTTTATAAAAGTCTGTCCTTATAAAATTAGTAAATCAAATAAGAAGGTCGACTCAATGGGAAAGATTGATGTTAAAATGGGATATTTCTGGAGCCCTTGTTTGTGTGCCTGTCTAACAGGAGCGTACGTGTTATATCTCGTTTTTCAAATATCCGAAGCACTAAATGCTGGAAAGAAAATCGACTTGCCTATTTCAAGTGCGCACTTAGCATTGATTATACATTTTGTAACATGCCTGATCACCCAAATTGAAAATATTCGGAAGGGTAAATCTATAATTACCCTCCTCAAAGCTGAAGAAAAACTGTCAACTGCTTTTACAGGTGCGCAAGTAAACAACATAGACATTGTATAATTACTTACATTACAATGCAGAGGTTTACATTTATTCCCATATTATTTACGATAGGCTCTAAAAAGCCCAGGACGGTCGGTACTGCCGGAGGGGATTTAGGCGTTTGGTTCATCTCTATGCATGCATCGGTTGACAGGTTGCTGCCGTATATGTTTGCAACTGCAGTGTGGGTATTTCCACTAACTACACACTTGACTTGGTCCTGGTCGCAATCATGCAAAGACATTGGAAAAGGCCAACAAGGATTTGAGTTCTGTTCACAATTGGGTAACATAATGAAAAATACAATTGAAACCATTTTTCAGTTTTTCATCTTTAAGATCACCGTTACACCTTTAACGATCTTGATGTTTGTGATTTACTCTGCAATTGTACGAACAAGACGAATAGTAATAGAAAGCAGGTAATGCAAATAGTTAATAAAACTTAAACTGAATCATTATGAAAACTCAAATAGTATTTTCATAGGTATTGTAAACGTTTGGTTGAAACAAGGGGTCCGTCGGATGTGCTTAAATATTTAAGAAGCTTACAGATTCTTGTCACCTTAATAAATGAAATCGTTAGACCCGTGATCATACCTACAGCGCTTTTGCTCACAACCAGTCTTGTCTGCCTGTGCAACTGCACATTAATAAGACTTCTTAAAAAGACCGGTCCCTTTGACTTCAGCAGAGCGACTGCCTTTTGTTGCCTGGTTATTGGTTGTATAAGTTTGTTTTGCGTTATGAACGGTGCTTTTACTTGTTTTGGGAAGTTGAACGTGGATTGGGTAAAAACTAAGAGGTCATGGACACGAAAGACATGTGCTATAAAGAGTCATGAGAGACTGTCTTTTAATTCTTGCAGACCGATGTGTATCGAGGTTAACAATTGCTACAAAATAAATCGAATGACAGGGCTTAGTTTAACTTTCAAAATCATACAGTATACAGGAAGAGCTTTAATTATGTTTAGATGAATTATTTAGGTATGTGGCTTTAATGCAACCTTTCAGACTCAAACTATAATGGTCGTTATATGGCACACATACACGTTGATTTTTGAAATACTAAGACAAGATTCCTGTCAAACATTTTGTATCGTTAGATATTTAAATAGATATGCTACTGTTAACCAGAATTTGTATAAAATCTGAAATTTTGCACTACATCAGAGGATTTATATATATATCATTTTACTCACAACCGAATCAATAGATTATAATAATGCTCACAACAAACACCGCATAAAAAATTAAAAATAAAATGGTATAATGTGTTTAAACTTGTTCAATTTGTTCGGTTTTGTTTATAAGTAGAAGGATGTGGTAGCCTTAAATCATCTTGTATTTATTGTAAGATCACTTGTATGTTGCATACTGTTTTAAGAGCATTTGTAAAGAATTAAATATAAATTAAATAAACACATTTTTGCTGTTTGAAAATTTATGTGAGTGTGACAGATTGAATACAATAAATGGAAAATAGTTTGCTAAAAGCGTGGTAATTAAATTTTCTGGGTAATTGAATAATAACATCAACTTCACCACCAATTTATAAGATAAACATGCTTTCATATTCTCCTTGAATGTGTTTTTGAAGACGAGATAAAAGCTATGATAAAAAGTATTATGGTAATGTAGGCAAAAAATGACTTATACTCACATAGGCTCCCTTAACTTTTTGCTTGATACTTTTTCAGAAAATTTATCTGTTTTTATCTCGCATTAAAAGTATAAACTGACAGTAATTAGATTGACCTGAACTAAACATATAAGACTCATATTATCGAAAAAATGAAAAATAATTCGATGTTTCGAAAAGTCTCTAAAATTATCAGTGATTCCTGTGCTGACTGCAGATACAGATTGACGAATATTTTAAAAGAATTTTTCAGTATTTTACAGGTATTATCAATTTATTATGCAGTTTTTATACCGAACTTAATTTTGTTTTACATTTGTGATTGTATTTAATGGTTCTACAAAAAATCCAAAAAATTATCCCTGCAAGAAAATATAAATGTTCATAAGTTCATGTTGGTTTAACTTCAATACAGCAATTGCAGTTAGCAGTTTTTTCCAAATGCTTGATTCTAAATAATCAAAATTTTAGTGCAAGTATCAATTATCCTTTTTGATTTGTATATTGAATATATAAAAACCATCTTGTGTTTTTTAATTATATATGAATTCTTTACATTTAAAACGTTTATTTGGTTTTGTGATAAGGAATGATTATAGCTAGAAAATGGTAATGGGAACAAAACCCTTGATACTGATAATAAATGTAGACTTCAGGGACCCAGTTGTTCATGCGTTACTTGGCGTCATCATTTTTGATTGTACAAATACTGCCGAATCCTTTTTACTTGCACCCTGAGGAGGGCCATAGGTGATGTTGAAATTTCTTGAACGTGAAAAAGTAAGCATTTTCGGGTTTTTTGTAGAATATTTTACATACGCTTATGGAGGACGATTGTGTTGCGTTTGTCACAAAATATAAAGTTAGGAGCAAAGGACTTGAATTATAGTAAGAATAGAACCGTAGATTTGTGGAACCTTTAAATAAAGCTTAATACCAGAGCACAACAATGATTTCTGACTTTATGTGGGACGTTTTATCGTTTACCAACAAAATTGTAAACCGTGCCCCCTTCTGCCTTAACAATTACACTAGACGTTGCTCATTTGCAAGTAACTACCAACAACTTTTCATTCTTGTGGGCGTTACACAGATAATCTACAATTTGAAATTGGTACACTTGTTTTCATTGAAAACGTTAAAGTTAACAGATTAAAGAATGTTAGTCCAGTAGAACTAGCAGTGCCTGTAATATGCCCATTGCAGTTATCCTTCTACTTTGTTTTAATAGCAACAGCTTTTTCCAAGTATAAAGAAGTCATGCAATTAGTTAATGGACTGACTGAATGACTGGTCAGAGATATAACAGAATTGATCGCGCCTTTCTTGGTATTTGGGAGTGTCTGCATTTCAGTACTATGTAACTATGTTGTTCTTGAATTGTACCATAATGATGTTTTAGTGTATTGGTTCATCAGCTTTTTGTGAATTCGTCATTTTGGGAGTAATCTTTATAGTTCCCAGTGTGTGCAGATTGAATGAACGTTTTGCAGAGTTTATGAGACGACAGAAACCATTTGTCGAAACTAAATACATCAGAAGTACTTTTAAGTCCTTGAGGGTTTTGAGGCTAATATTGAATGCTTTGGTGGATTCACTAGGAACACAACGAGAGAGTATTTTGACTTAATTGTTTCTATGACAATCAATGCAATGTTACTGATGTAGTGGGTCTTGCTTGAGTTTAGATTTAATACGTTAGCTTAATGAGCAAATCCAAAAATTATATTGGTATATCAGTAATGTGATTTGACGATGATAAGGGGTTATATTCTTTACATTTTTTTAATTATTGTTAACATGCTTGCTACAATAAGTTTACACTTGAATTTGTGTGACTTCAGAAACTCGTGAACAAAAACATACTCCTACAACAACAACTATATTATGGCTTGCAAGTTTTATTAACTGTAGTGATAGTTGTGGTGAGAGTTATCGGTTGAGTACAGTTTAAGTAGGCAGAAACGGAGATCGTCGTAAAAACCTCTGATACGAACAACGAATAAAAGCTTGATCATGCAGGAGACATCATCGTTGTCGATCTTTAAACTATAATCTTAATTGGTTTCTTCTAATAATGTATTGCATACACATTTTTCATACCAATATTCCAACTCCTTAACTTGAAATAATTTATGTCCCAATTTGTGCTCAGTGCATTCCTATTCCTGTACGAGGATTTATAATTAAACAAAAGTGATGTGCTGTATGCAATAAATTGATTTATTTCGCAAAAGTTAGTGGTTCACTGAAATATCTACACGATCTATATTTAAGCTGACATTGAAATTTGAAACAAATGTTAATCACTTGTACGTTGGAATGATTTAAGTGCCAATATGCCTCTTGACACTACATCATGTGGTGTTGACAGAAGTACTGAGATTACATAGTACAGCATCGTAGCGTAGAAAGTAAGTTTTGTAGATTTTTTAAAGTAAAAGAATGTGTGATTAAGGTATCCTGCACTAAATCGAACTGGTCGCAGCACTCGTAATACCTTCGTGAAATCAGTTCTTCGGGTCGTACGGGTTCTCATTAAAGGAAATTTTATCCCCCATAAGCGAAGGAGGGATTTGGATTCCTCAAATACAAAAATAGCATCAGGTATTTCTATTCCAGCGATAACCATGACCAACACCGCAAGGCAACACCAAAACAAGTAAATTATTAAAGTGGAAATAGAAATAACCAGTAAATCATGCATACGAACAATCACAAAAGCAGCTAATATTTCTATACTTAAAGCGATCGCTAAAAGTGTTGCCGCTATGGGAGAAACGAAACAAAAATCAATTGTTTGGATAAACACAAAGAACTTTAAATACAACTTCAAGGGCCGTGTTGGATTAAGTAAGAACCCATTTGACACATACTCACGCATGTGATTTATGTGATTTTTCATTAGCCTTGTAGCAAGGACAAGTGACAAAAAGCAAAACAGCATTGTTCGAAAGCCGTGAAGCAGAAGAAACAACTGAAGTGTTAATCGAATTGTAATCATTACATAAGAATTGGAGGAAGGAATACTCAAAAATATTGGTCCGTCTGTTCTAATGATGCCCAAAATGAAAAAAAGTGGGTCCAAGTTAATCCAAACGAGACAAGGGAATATAAATATTCCCCAGAATATAATGCCTAAGCACAGCAAGAGCATGACAATGCCCAAGATATCCGTTGACTTTTCTGGGGGTTTCCGTGATTTAGCACCTAAACAAATGACAACAGAACTGAAATCATTGATGTTTTGTGTTTTTATGCTGTCTTTATAATTTATCGTAAAGAAACATTAGTTAGAATCCTCAGCAATTAGTGATTTACAATGATTTGTTACCTTTTCTGAATGTAATTTCTAACTCCAAGTTAAAGTTGGGCAGTGAAACAAAATTGAACCGTTCTACAAAGTAGACATACGAAGTGATAGTGAAGAAGACGAATGCAATGAAATAAAGAATAAGGGAAACAATGTGAAGAATTGTGATCGACGGGTCAGGCACGCAAATTTGAAGAATAAGGATAATTCCAGGGAATATGGAAAATATGGAAAATCCTAATATTTCAAAAAAGAAATAGGGAAATATTAATTTTCTCGTATGTTTTGTGGTGTAAAACCTTTTTAAAGAATTATTCCAACCAATCGGATAGGGTCCTAAATATTGAGAAAATACTTCTAGAATGTGCATAGACTTGAAGCGGAGCGAAGTAGACATGTTGCATGTCCTAAGGCTCACTTTCGTTTAACATGCAAACTGTTATTTCGAAACCCCGAAGGCTAAATTCTTGATAAATGGAATATCAGTTTTTACATAAGCCAACATTTGTGATGCTCGGGAATCAGCTTTATGTATCACATTCACATATATAAAAGAAGATTACGAAAAACTAAACGAACACTTAAAAAGCGTATGCTGACAATTACGCTGATGAAACATTCGCATGAATTATTAACAGAGAAATCGACATAGTTTCCAAACAACCTATTGGCCAATTTATCTCCAGAATTTGACCCTTTTAGTAGTTGGTTTCATATATGAACCGGATGAACAGCTTCGAATGCAGGCAAAAGACAAATTCAGCACTTTTTAAAACCGTGGCTCACGGTAGCATCAATAATTCAAAACCCTTAGATTAAGCCAAAATGAAAGTCCGAAAGTTAGTTAAGAAAGTTTAGCTAACACAAGCACTATGACATTTGGATTAACTCAACCCACTGTAAAAATGCTAAAAGTAAGTTATCTTAGGTTCAAAATTAAGCAAACTAATACTAAGCTTGAATTTACGAGTCGCGTAAGAATTACTTTAAACGATTTTGTGTTCATTTATATTTATAATTGGAATTAAACAATACATTTACAAATGTAAACAGTGCTAACAGTATAGATAGTTTTATCATTTCATTTTACAAGCAAACTGGAGCGTAAGTACTTGTTGGTTAGAAACCAAGTAAGGTATTTTGAACATTAGACTCAGCATTGAATGTCTGTATACAAAACTAATTTTTAAGTTATTCATGAAGTATCTGAACATTTTCTTTCTTTCTGCTCGTGTCTTGTATGCCAAACATGATTTTTTAAGAAATAATAGGCGCATGATTTCTCAAAAGAAAACAGTAGCTGGTCATAAATATAAACTTGGCTGGATTTTGATGGATAAACTATTTCATCTTTATATTTTAACCTAATTTTCAAGTACGTTTTTTACTACTAGCATAGTTCTCACGTAGGTACAAAAATGAAAGATTAGTTTTTTTAAAAAGAAACACCAACATTAATAATTTTTGAGTATGGTCTACCAGAACTGCAATCACCGTCAACCTTTGCATAGGAGGTTTTCATGTTTTTTAGAAGTCCTTAAAAACTGGTTTCATTCAGTTAGTGGTCCCTGAACAAATCGCGATTAGCGACGGAATACGTTACCTCACTTAAATTCCTGTACGCAACAGTTACCTGCACAAAAACTGCGGGCTACAAAAACTGAAATAGTACTGTTTTTAAGCTTTTTATTATTTTGCATCAATGAAAAGTGGATATTCGAGGAAGCTCATTAGTGGGTTAAATAGCTAAAATATGTGTGCAAAAATTTTGTTCCATATTTTGTTCGTTGAATGTAGAACACACATTGTAAGGAGGAGTCCAAAAACGGACCTCGTCTGAGTATCGAAGCTCAGGCCTTTCGCTAACTGGGCGATTGATCTACCATTAAACAACATAGTCAACCTTGCAGTGACATGTGTTAGATCGAACTTTCATGAATACACCAGACACCATGTACGCATTTTAATTAAATTCATAATTAAATATGGATTATAAACCAAACTGATGTTTAAATAGGAAACGTGAAACGCTATTCCGTGACTTTTTACCAAAAAAACAGTCTAGCCTCGTTTTTTATGATGAAAATCACTCTTCACTTGCTGCAAGGTTTTCATTGAATTTATTAAGTAATGAATCCCTTCAAAATGAAGCAATATTTGTAACAACTTGTTTCAACAATTTTCAGATGCACTCTGGCAACGTAAATCCTCATAAATATTATATAAAGTTAATTAAGATACGTCTGCAATGCAAGTAAGAAATTAGAAGCTCACGATTTGTAGCACATATTTGAGTAAGTATTTTAGGACTGACCGAGGTAAAAAGTTTGACATTTTTTATTTGAGTTTTTTTTTCTCTGTATATCTAACCTATTTGTATTGTTTGGTGTCGAAATTTATTTTTTCAAAATTTCATTTTGGTCAGTTTTTTGAAAAAACCCAGAATTTGGTT
>JAQGAB010000763.1:0-22170 GCA_034696565.1 Isotomurus graminis | reverse complement strand
TGTGAAGGTTGTGAGAAGCGTGTTGGAATTCACCCGGAAGCGCACAATCTGGGAAAAATTAGATCTTCAACAACCACACGAATCAAAAGCGGCACAAAAGGGAGGATGAGCGTTCCAAAGGAACCTATGAAAAGTGAATTTGTAAACTTGCAGAGTGTAAAACCACCGGCGGTAATCTATGAACATTTCACAACTTTTAATTAAGAAACAAAATTATTTTACTTGTTCTTTGACTTGAAGTTCCACTGGGATCCATTCCACAGAGTTCCTAAGGGTACGACGAATATTCGTTGCACTCATTGTGACAAAATATTGTCGGAGTCCGAAAGCTACTTTGTAAGGGGTGGGCTTAGCTATTGTGTGGAAGATTACTATATGACCTTTACTTCCCCAAATGCGTAAGGTGTGGAAAACCCTGCAACAATACGGCAAGTAGAAAGAAGAAAAGTTGATTTGTTTTTGCGAAGATGCTCCATAAACTGTTAATGCATTTATACACATTTGAATAGTGGCACTACAATTTGTACGGGGTTACTAAAATTCCAATTCACATTGATTGCTTCA
Source organism: Isotomurus graminis (assembly GCA_034696565.1). Classification (NCBI taxonomy): domain Eukaryota; kingdom Metazoa; phylum Arthropoda; class Collembola; order Entomobryomorpha; family Isotomidae; genus Isotomurus; species Isotomurus graminis. The sequence continues at coordinate 21,606 of JAQGAB010000763.1, read as the reverse complement.
AATGCACACACTGTGGAGAAGTAATTCCACCCGACCAACAAAATTTCACGAAGGACGCAATTTCGTACTGCGCTCCAGATTACCATATGCTGTTTTCTCCGAAATGCGCAAGGTGTGGACATCCTTGCAAAGAAAAGGTGAGTTAAGGTTTTTTCACACATAAATATTTGAATAGTACAAGTTTGTTTGTATATTTCGTAGCACGTGGAGTTGGATGGATCGGTTCATTACCACACGGAATGCTACAACTGCTTTTACTGCAGAGTGAAGTTAACTTCTTATATGAAGAAAGGATCCAACCTGGTTTGTCCTAACTGCTTTAAACTGGCTAGTTAAGAGGACGTGGGTGTTTTGTTTGCTACATTTGGGTAAAATAAATAGTTGTGCGTTTGAGATGATGGAGATGTAGGAGACTTTATTAAGGAGACCCGATGGAGTGTGCGGTGGTAATGGTTCTTAGATACAAACACATTAAATCACGAAGGTCTTGTAAAAAGTATGAGCAAAAGTGGAAGATTTTGGTCTTGAGAATCAGAGGAAGCAAACTTAGGTTGTGTATGTTTGTACGTAAGGCTTACCTAGGAGATTTGATGATATCTATGATAAGCAAAACACAAGCGATCATTAACTTGAGAATAATCGCCAGTACATAAACCACCTCCACAAAGTTGCATAGCCTTTTCTCTATTTACAGTAACTAATTACTGCTTCTGTAAGACAAAATTGGCCGATTGAGAGCAAGCTTGTCCCTTAAATGACGTCAGTGGATTCAGATCAACGACCGAGTACAAAAGATATTAAGGCTGCCATTTTATCCACCTTTGCTAAATCCTCTAAATCCCAAACTAATCCTGGTCAGTCAATGAGTTCTCTCTCTAAGCATCTGGTCTTTCTGAACTTACCACGTGGCACGGAGGATCGAGTGGTTCACTATGGAGTGACATGCAACGGATGTGGGACAACGGATTTTAAAGGAATTCGATGGAAGTGCACAGTGTGTGATGACTACGACTTGTGTAAAAGTTGTGAGAAGCGTGTTGGAATTCACAGGAAAGCGCACAATCTTCTACAAATTAAGCCTCCAGCAATAACGCAAAGCAACAGCGGCACAGAAGGGAGAATGGGCGACGCTAAGGAACCTAAGAAACGATTTGTCCGCTTGCAGAGTGTGGAGCCACCGGAGGTTATCTGTGAACTTTTTACAACTTTTAAATACGAAACAAAATTATTTTAGCTTATGCTTTGATTTGAAGATCCAAAGGGAACCATGTAACATAGTTCCTAAAGGTACAACGAATATTCTTTGCACTCATTGTGGCAAAATAGTGCCAGAAAACAGATACTACTATGTAAGGGGTGGGCTTAGCTACTGTTATGAAGATTATTGGGACCTTTACTCCCCAAAATGTGTAAGGTGTGGAAAACCCTGTGGCGGACCGGCAAGTAGGAACAAGAAAGATTAAATGGTTGTTGCCATGATTCACCACAAATGCATTTAACGACGTTTGTATAGGGAAATTTCAATTTGTACGGGGATTCTAAAATTCCAATCCACATTAGATGTTCACATGCACACACTGTGGATTAGTAATTCCACCCGACGAACCAAATTTTACAAAGGAAGGGAGTTCCTACTGCGCTCTCGATTACTATAAATTATTTCTCCAAAATGTGCAAATCGGTTCATTACCACTCAGAATGCTACAACTGCGTTTACTGCAGAGAAAAGATGACTTCTTATTTGAAGAAAAGATAGAACTTGGTTTGTAATAACTGCTTTAAGTTGGCTAGTTAAAAGGTGGTGGCTGTTTGTGCGCTACATTTTGGTGAAGTAAATTGTTAAACGTGTTAGATGACGGAGATGTGGGGGGCTTTATTAAAAAGGCGGAGGGATCTGACGACTTTATTCAAAGAGCATTTGCAGTAGAAAAAGCTTCGTTGAGGTTGAATTGAATTTGACCTGAATACGCAAAGATTTTCAATTTAAGAATCCACCAAAACGACGGGACTCGTGGTTTTTACGCGTGTGGAAGTCCCTGTGGATCGAACGTCGACTGTGCACAGATAAATTCTCTTAATGATGCGCAATCAAGTGTTAACGCGCGTGGAGAACTAAGAACCTACTGTACCCAAAGGACTGCACAGCAGTATTAACATAAACCGTGCGCTGGTAATCGTGCGTAGAACAAACACATTAAATCACGAAGGTCTTGTAAAAAGTATTACACAGTTCAATAAAGCAATCTAACTAATTAATAACGATTAATTTAGGATTGATGACTTTCGACACCATATAATTCTCGACTTAAGTAAAAGAATCAATACATTTTGTAAAAGAAAGACGTGTGTGCAGTTTGGTTTTGAAAGATATTGTCTGTATATCACACGTGAGAAGTTGCAATTTTGACCTTCTTATTGACATGATGAAACAAGTATCACAATTTGCAGTCTGATAGGACCATAAATATAGTTACATAATGTGCCAGGCAGCTGTAGAGCAATGTGACTTGGTCATTTGAAACAGGTTAAGTCTTCTTTGGAGTACATTTTAAGGAGAAACATTAGCTATAAATATTTAAAGTCGATAAATAAGGAAACGCAGCTTTAGATATTCGGTTCTGCATGCACATGAATACCACTCGATGTTTAAAGAAGTGATATGAAAATTGTAATAAATATAAGATAAATGAGAGATTTAATACAACCGAAGTGTTTACAGGATGCGACAGTTAAATATTTAAGTGTTTAACACACCCAAAGCGAAGGGGCGAATAGGAACAGACAAGGTAGCATGTGGCAAGCACGTAATGTAAGTTCTATAGAAATTCTCCTCCCGTTGTGCGTTAAGTAATATAGAAATATTTTTTTACCTTCAAAAGAATATTGGAAGTGTTTTCGAGAATTGTTAAAGTGATTGGCACTTCAAGGACGTGCAAATAAACAAGCAGGTTAAGTGTGTAACTTAAAATGAATTATATAAGAAACACTTTAAACATCCATAACACATGAACAAGCCCCTTTAGCATGTGTCAGTTTTAAATGTTGTGTTTTCCGGTAACACTGAGAACTTTTTCTTATCTTAACATATTCGTATTTGTTATATTCCACCAACTGGTTTTTAAATATTGCAATATTTAAAGTTATAAATGGACATTTTAAACAAAAGCTTGTAATAGTTTTGTCATCTTAATATTAAGTTTCCATAGAACAACCAACTTCCAGAGTTCAGATAGTGCAGATTTAGCTGTTGTATTATTTTAGTTCCTCAGATGTATATAAAAGTATTCAAAGATTTCTGTTTTTACTACAAGTCTGTTTTCAGTGACTCCAGTTTTTAAGGATTAACTCCTAACCGTTTACTTAAAATTTAAATATTATGTCCAACATTTTTTGCATCGCCGCGTTCGGTCTTTCGGTTTGTACGGAACTTTTGGCCAGACGAATGATATTCTTGTCGAATCTCATCGAAAAACATACTTCAGCTACAATGTGTGTTTATAACAAAACGGTTTTACTAAAAGAATAGCTTCTTGAATAATTTTAATTGAAAAATTAATGTACAATTTGTTGAGTAATACTTGAGCATTTGAATTTCAATTGCTGTCACTTCAGGTAGAGCGGCTAAACTTGCTTCCATACACTCTGTCACTATCGGGATATTACAAATGTTCAGCTGTCAATAGTTTTTGTTGTTGACCTATATAAAACCAAGACCATGTGTCACTATTGGATGCTTCAAGTTTTATCTTCTTCCCATTAAGGCTTTTCACCCTAAAATACAACAGTTATCAGTAAGAAGCTAGACACAAGCCTACCAGGTTCTAGTACATTACATTATCAAGCATATTTACAATGAAGGCTATTTTATTGCAAATTGTTTTAATTTTCATTCGAAACGTACAAATGCTGCCTCAGGGAGGTATAAACGTAAATCCAACAGTAGAAAACACTGAGGTTGTTTTCAATCTGTTCCCTATCTGTCGTCATCATATTTTGCTAATTGATAAGTTCCGCTTTGGTTTATTTTCAGCCCCGAAGCGTATTTTCTCCTGTTCTAAGCAGTTGTCATTAAATAGTTCAGAATTGGTTGACACTGATGAGTATACTAATGAGAAATACAACTACTGCCACAGGTTTGACAGGAAGGAAGCTCCTCTAAACTTTTTTCACTCCAGTTCTGTACGAGCCATATCGTCTGGAGGTTGCGAAGCGTTTTTTGTTTTTATGAAGAGTGCACATGAGTCGAGTAGTGGCCGTTTTTACAGAGGAATGCAAACTAATGTTTATTTCGTGATTTTGTTTTCTCAATTTGAAACAAATACAATCACAAGAAAATTAAAACAACCTGTAAAGTTAGTAACACCTAATTTGTATTACATGGTGTCTTTAGTAGAGGTTACAAACGATGTACACTATCTTTTCAATTCGACTCATCAACCAACCTGTAGTTTAAATTGCAGTGGAAGTAAATTTGAAAAACAGTCAGTTACTTATAAACCTCATTATGTATATTTAGTGTGCTTGAGTTGCTGGGTACCAGAATCTCGGAAAACCTTACAGGGGGTGCAGATTATTGGAGAGTTCAGTTTTACTGGCCATAAATGCAAATTAAAGATGCAAGATTCCACAAGTGTTACAATCCCAGGCGAGAGAAATTTATGGGAACCTTGTGAACACAAGAGAACTTTTAACATTCTTCTTTGCATATTTTTACAGGTGCGGTTGTTGAAGCACTAGCAAGTTTTAAGTCATACATATTAACTGAATACTTTTAATTCTTTTTTACTTCTTTAGGCTAAAAAAACTGATGAAATCCGAATCGTTGCACTAACCTTGACAACTCCGGGAAAGCACTTTTTAAACAAAGTTCGATTTGAAAATTTGTCAAGTCGTAAAACATTTGCTCAGGAAATTCCAACATTTTTTAAAGAAAAAAATCCTCCTATTTCTCTTCTGCTTTTTAATGACTTTTATGTTTTGGCGAATTTAAGCTCACAAACGATATTCCCATTGTACTCGAGATCGTTTTATGCTAACGAAATTAAACGTAGTTTTATGGAAAGTGCTTCACAAAACATAACAAAATATTGGATGCCGTTTCGGATAAATGAGTACAGATTTATAACCTGTTCCAGGTAAATAACACAAATGAACCACACTATAAACTTTATGTACATAAATGTAAATGTTAATAATAACTTATTGCTTATTGCTTTGCAGTCGGTACGGGATCCATATTCAACTAGACTACTATGTTTCTAGTTTGGACAAACTGACGTGGATACTTTTGTTTCTTGCATTTGGTTTATTGATAACTCTTTTGATCTACTATTCCCAAATTCAAACGGACAGTCTGTTTATTTTACTGGCGCCACTCCTGGAAACACATTTTAGCTCTGAGAAAGTTTTAAAGCACAGGGTCCTTAAATTTCTCTTTTTTCTCTGGGCCTTTTGTGTCATAATAATAACAAATATTTATAAAGGCGAATTAAGCAACGGCGTTGTTCTGCCATTAGAGAACTACCCCATTAGTTTCTGGAATGAACTTCTATACCAGACTGATTTTAAGATGTACTCTGTCCTCGACGATAGAACAACTCATAGTGGTGAAACAGAAGTGAGTTATATGAAAGATACGCTAAAGTTTCACTCGACAAGAAACGAATTTGAATCAGATCTATGTTCTTTGTTCCCAATACTTGAAGGTGAGTCTTATTGTAGAAGATTTATTCCTGATCCTTCTATGGTCACTAGTAATTTCCACTATCCGAAAAAAGAATTAGAATACATTCACATATACGGTAGGTCAGAAATAGCATTCTCTAAGAGAATATCAAGGCCCAATAAATTTACTGAAGAAAGCCAGGATGGTAAAATATATCCAACAGTGGACAATAGTGTAAGATACAGCGGTAGCTTTAATATTAAAGTTGCAGAAAGTATTTTGTCCTCGTGTAACAAATCTGTTTTTGTTGCAAATGTTGAGCATTTCAAGATTTACTTGAATTCTGTGTTCCCTGAGCGATCAGTTAAGCAAAATTTAAGGTACACAAAGAGTAAGGACACTTTACAAACAGCGACATTGTTACTGACGTACGACGTAGACATTAATCCATTGTTCGATAGAGTTCTAGCACGGGTGACAGAACAAGGTTTGCATGGTTATTGGTGGAGAAGAGCTAATCATGCCAAATTTGTGCATGAAAATCAACTGCCAGAGGCACAAGATTTATTACCTCAAGGAATTAAGTCAAACGTTATGAGTATATTTGTAATCTACGGCGTTATGTTAGTCATATCGTTAATATCGATTTTAAGTGAAATGCTGGTTATGTATTCTGGAAAGCTAAGTTTCAATTTATTAATTAGGAAATTTTGGTAGTGTACCAGTGTTATTTTTATTTGAAAAAACTCTGGTCTTCTTTTCTTAAAACATCCGAAATTATAGAACCATTTGCCTTTGAAAGAACATAAATTCTAAGAAAGTGAATGTCTCTAAAGGACTGGGAACAGTGTTGTTGATATAGAACTTTATACTGGAAGTCTAGGTCACTTCCTGAGGACATTGAGTTTAAGTCATTCAGAAGCAGCTGGTATTCAATTTGTAAATTGATTGACGGAGGAAGGAATAATATTTCATCCGGATTAATTACTTGGAGACACACTCGTAATAGTGTCAGGAGGACTGTCCCACAAGCTACGGAGTTGGAACGAAGAATTTGGTATGCATTTCTGAATTATGTCATGCAGAAGGTCATGGAGGGGCCTTCGATGCTAAAAATAAAGATACTTAAAAAACCACACAACTACCAATCAGACTAAAATATTATGCTAATAAAATAGACTAATAAAATAGGGAAAGAAGGGGTATTTATAGGACGGACCCTCTGCAACCCTCACAGTGCGTAAAAGAAGAATTCTATTCACTCGTACACTAAAGAAGGATCACGTAGTCTCAGCAACTTGATCCATTCTCAATCACAGTATCTCAACATTTCTGTCTCATCTTGTCTTCATGTTGACTAGGAATTCAAGGCGATGCTTATCGAGAGGAAACGGAGACTTGTGTTTGGAAAGTATAATTCCTTCCGTCAACAGTTAAATGATCTCTGCACCTATACAGCTTTTCTTTTGAAGTGTCCAAAGGTTAACAAACTTTTATTAGCGGAAGGAAATACCTCATTAACTTCCACCTCATTTCCAGTACTCACAGCCAATATGAATTCGCATACAGAATGTTCCACATGTCAAAGTTCAAATAAAGTAAAAGTATTTATTCGTTTGATATATTTTTCTTTCCTTTCATCTGAAGAATATTGAGGTGTGTAGGACGTTCCCGAGTCCCACTTGAGTTCGTCCATGTCAGTCAAAAGGTTGTGACCATTACTGCTCTGGCCGTGGACTCCTTAATTTTGAACAAAGTCTTTGCTTACATCTTAAATTGAAAATGATTTATTCGTCGGCTGTATTGAGGTTTTCAGTATTGACTGTCTCAATCAATCCTTATTGCTTTGTTAAATAAAACTAAATTGATTAGTCAAAGAAATATTCAAAGGAATTAAGTTGTACGTTTAATTATGATGAGGTGGTGGTTTAATGTTTATGTGGGTTAATTTGCACTGTTAATCTTGTAATGCATGCGATTTGCTTAAGAATAGACAAGTTAAAAGAGAAGGCAAAGTTAGAGTGGATCCTCTGCGGTTACTGTGGAGGGGAAGTCTCAGCTGTCTTCCTTTCCTGCCCTCCACTTAACGTCGTTGTCTGCTTTATTTCGTCATTGAACTCTCACGTGAACCACAATGCAGCGTTGAAGGTCCCAAAAACTTACCAACACTTGGAATCAGTCTGTCTTACAAAGAATTAGTAGCTTTCGAAGTTCCTTCTCATGTGAATCAACTGGCATTCAGTGCGTTGGCTAATATTCATCATTATACTGGTTAAAAGGGTTGACAGCAAGTTTCTTGCGTGTGGGAAATCCCCTTTGGCTCTTCGGATACCTTTGGTGTGAGGCTTGAATGCTAATCGTCGTTGGGAGGAAACGTATTTGGCATAAAAAATGACTGCACTGGGTACTTAATTAATATTATCTATTGTCTTTATGTTTTATCCTGTCTCGTGTCGTTTTTGTAATGATCCCTTTTGTTATTCCATACACACAAGGCTTTATTAATAGTCAGAAGTCTTCAATTACTCCAATAAAGGAGTCTAAGCATTCCTAATTCCAGTCTTGATTGAGACTTACGGAGGTTCCTACAGAACAATGATAAATATATGACTTGCCTTCTTATCTGCATGTGCATATTTCATACAAACTAAAGTGCAATCTTTGTTGACCCTTACAGAACGAGAAACCAATCTGCAGAACATTCTAGAATCTTCTGTACTCTTTAGGATGAGGGGATTGGGGGAAAGGCTCTTTTGGTTAGATACTTTTTATTCAGAAAAGTGCGTACGTGCGTATGGTTTCCTATGCTGAGACTACGTGGCCCTTCTGGAGTGTACAAGTGAGTAGAATTCTTCTTTTACGCACTGCGAGGGTTGCAGAGGGTCCGTCCTATAAATACCCCTGCTTTCCCTTTACTCTTCAAGACTTGTCTTTTATCCTCCATACAGCCAACTTCCTAAAAATCTTTGAGAGTTTCAAGCTTAAAACATTAAGAGAACTGTAGTGTCGTCTATAAAAACCCGGTAAGTCTCATTAAGATCATTAGAACTTCATATTTATCCATGTACATAGTGTGAATTCCAACTGATTCGATTTGTTTTAATTCCAGAGAAGATGTACAAGCACGACCATAATGGACATCGTATTCTCTCCCCATTGAACTGCTATCAATTTGACGCACCCTTTCATCTCTTTGACCAGAACTTACGTGGACTTAATGACGACGACATTCTTCCATTGAACTGGGGCAACATCCATCGCCCGCAGCGTCTGCACTCTGGACTGGAGAGTGGAAGGTCTCAGGTGGAATGCACCAAAGACATGTTCCAGGTAACACCACAGTCCTAAGTGAAAGTCCTTTAATGTAACCTCACTGTGACCGCTGTTCTCGTTTATTTCTGCTCCCTCTCCAGATGAAGTTGGACGTCCAACATTTCGCCCCACAAGAAATCGACGTGAAGGTTGTGGAAGACTGCGTGGTGATCCAGGGAAAGCACGATGAGCGACTGGACCACCACGGCCACGTCTCCCGTGAGTTCACTCGGAAGTATCATCTTCCCCCGGGGGTCAAGACTGAAGATGTCAAGTGTTCAATGACTTCGGATGGGGTTCTGGTCATCTCTGCTAAACGTCAAGCTCCTCCAGTTCCTGATCACAAGGAAACTCCCATCGCCATCATGCACACTGGAAAACCCGCTGTTCCTGTTCGGGGTGTCAGTTTGGGTTCCTGCAGTCCCGTCAAACACGACAAGAGCGATCAGACGAAAGGAGACGAAGCTAGTCTGAAGAAGTAAAGATGTCAATGGATTGTTCTATGAAAACACTTTGGAATTTTCAGCGACTCCGGAAGAACTTATCTACTTAATTTGTCATTTATTGAGACTGAAGGAATCAAGTCTGATTGGTAGTTATTGGTGGTTGCTTATGTACTTAAATTTTTCCGTGGTTAAATAAATTCCTATTTAGTTTATTTACACTTAATGAGGCTGTGTGGTGTTTTAAGCATCTTTATTTTTAGCATCTTACCCTACACCATTCTGGCTGACCTTCTGCTTGACATAACTCAGAAATGTATACACAAATCTTTGTTCTAACTTCGTTGTTTGTGGGACAAAGGCGTAAATCCTTAGGAGAAATTACAAGTGCATTTCCAGGCAATTAATCCGGATGGAATATTCATTATATGTCCGTCAATTAACTCACAAATTGGATTCAATCTGGTTTTCCACCTTCTCGAATGACTTTAGCTGACAATGTCTTCTGGAAGTGACCTCGGCTTCTGGAATGAAGTCTTCAATGATTAACATTTCTTTCCAGTCCTTCATACTGGATCACAAGAACTCATTCTAAATCATGATAACCTTTCGCTGAGACCAGTTTCATCTCTGGAAGTTATTTGCATTTGTTCTTATCCAATGAGAAATACAAAATTTTTGGATGTGCTTATCAGTAAACCTTTTATAATGAGCAAAAAGAGAAAGTGAAGTAACTGTATATCTCCGCTATCGGTTCGGATTAACCTCGTGTCTTTCCTTCCACTCCTCCTTTAAACGTTTTAATCCTTCTGCATATTTCATTACCCTTTTTGTAATTAAGCAATTGATCTTTGTTTCAGTATGAAAGACTTTCTGGTCCATTGATACGTTCTTGCACGGGGGACACAACCGGGAAATAACATTCTTGGATGACCCATTGGATCTTGGAGTTAAGTGGTACTCAATCAAGTAACAGTTAATCGTTTAAGATGCTACCTCATCCACTTTGTATGCAGCTGCATTTCAAAAGCACTCAGAATGAGTCGACAAAGAGTAAAGCAATTCCTAAATTAAATGCCAAAGCCGGAGATTACATGGGACGTTTAGAGACTTTCTCCGTAAGGCAACAATAATCGCTTCTGGGGTGACTTGACTCACTTCTTCCCAACAGTCTCAATTCCGAATCCAAGTTGCTAACATTCTGAATGCTAAATATCTATTCACAGTCTCTTAACATTTGTTTGTCCCTATTTAACTCATCGGCCCTCATCCCAACATTTATACTTCATTCTAAACTTAATTTGTCCCATAAATAGTCGAACGATATTGTCAAGAAATTGCTGAAGGTGTTGATGCACACAAAACAACAATTTATGGGAAGTACAGTTGAGCCTTTGTCTTTAGTCACCATCGTTTCTTGGTCTTTTTTGTAATGATCCCCTTTGTTATTCCATACAAAAAAGGCCTTATTAATTGGCACTAACATTAGTTACTTCAATGAAGGAGTCTATGCATTCTACACTAATTCCAGTCCTGATTGACACTTACAGAACAATGGAAACCAATACTAACCTTCCTATCTGCATTTCTCCAACAAACAAAAGGACAATCTCTGTTGACCCTTACAGAATAAGAAACCAGAGTTTAGAACATTCTGGAATATTGTCTGTAGCTTCTAGAATGAGATTGTGGATTGTGGGAGAAAGTTCTTTTAGCTGAAACACATTTCTACTAAAAAAAGTGCGTACGTGGAGATGATTTCTTATGCTGAGACTACGTGGCCTTTCCGGAGTGTTAGATAAGTAAAATTCTTCTTTTAAGCACTGTGAGGGTTGCAGAGGGTTTTTCCTGTAAATACCTCTGCTTTCCCTTTGTTTTTTATTAGTTGTGTTTCACCTTCCATCCAGCTAACTTCTCACAAGTCTTTGCGAGTTTCAACTTGAAACTCTGAATATGATAAAGTTATCTCAATATTTTAAGCTTGAAACTCTCAAGCTTAAAACATACAGATAACTTTATCACCATCGTATAGAACTGCTCGGTAAGTCTCATTGAGATAGTTGGAACTTCATATTCATCCATGTGCGATTAAGTGTAAATTCCAACGGATTCAATTTGTTTTTATTGCAGGGAAGATGTACAAGTACGACCCACATGGACATCGTGTTCTATCCCCAATGAACTGTATTCAATTGGACACACCCACTCAACTGCTTCACCAGGAATTCGCTCTGGGACTTCATGACGCATTTCGCCCCATAAACGGTCGACGTGAGTCGAAGACTGCCAAGTAAAGATTTCCATGGATTATGAAAACAAGAAGACAAGAACCCGGATATTCAGGGAAAGCACCGGAACATTTGTGAAATTGTGATTCCAAGTCTTCCTTTGCCCCTTCAGGACCTTCTTTAAGCTATTAATTAACTGGTATGAATATAATTGATTACGATAAGGCAGGACCAGTAGGACAGACTTTTCCGGAAGTTGCAACGAGTTTGTTTGCTCATCAGTTGTATCCCGCGTGCAGTCTCAATTGTCTTACCAATTTTGGAGCCTTAATAATGTTCTATTATGATAAAGAAATATCCTTATCATTTAAATCTACTTCAATTTAGAATGCACTGGCTGCATGGAAATCACAGCTCCACAATTTGGCGTTCCAAAAACATGGAGAACTTACAGGAAACTGTTGTTGACATAAGTTTCTCTGCTTAATCTAAATTATCTAAATTGCATCTCAACATGTCTCGGGTATCAATGTGGATCTACTATTCCCGTTACTGTGTAACCCACTTCTCCTCCTTCTAGAATTCTCAATCGTTATATTATGTATAGATAAAAAAGCCTGTCCGAGGACAGGACGAGATCTAGGATTAAAGAAATCAGTGAAAAGACTAGAATTCGCAATATTGATGATACAGATGGTGTTAGCGAATTCTAGACTTTTCAGTGATTTCTTTAATCCTAGATCTCGTCCTGTCCTCGGACAGGCTTTTTTCGAACGAAAGAATCGAACAAAGATTTGTGTATATGAATTTTAGGATTATGCCGTGGAGAAAGTCATGCAGAGTGATGTAGGGTTAGATGTTAATAATTAAGACGCTTAAAACACCCCACAGTCTTCTTACGCGTAAACAAACCAAATGCGATTTTATTAACCAAAGTAAAGTTTAAATTCACAACAGTAAACTGAGAATCAGACTTAATTGCTTCAGTCTCAATAAATAACAAGATATCTACATGCAGAGTTGCTGGAAAGCCAGCAATCTGTTATTAACCTCGACTGGTGGAACAGAATTCCCAAGTAGTTTTATAGACGAATCTATTCAAGTCTTCTTGAGATAAGCTTCGTCTCCCTTCCTCTGATCGATCTTCTCGTGTTTGACGGAACAGCAGGAACCTCCAAGTATGTTAAATGGCGAGGGGGGTCTCCTTTCCACCTGGAGCTGGAAGAACCAGCCATCCCTTACCAGAGATGCAAAGAAAGCCATCAGAGCCCATTGAACACGAGACATCTTCAGTCTGGTTTGAGGGAAGATGATACTTCCGAGTGAACTCATTAGTGACGTGACCGTGGTGGTCCAGTTTCTCATCTTGCTTTCCTTCGATCACCACGCAGTCTTCGACGACCTTCACGTCGATTTCTTGTGGGGCGAAATGTTGGACGTCCAACTTGACCTGAAATGCACAGCAGTTGCATGAGAATAGGAGTTAAATTTGGAAGGACTTTCACTTAGGAATGTGGGGTTACCTGGAACAAGTCTTTGGTGCATTCCACCTGAGACCGTCCGAAGTCCACAGTCTCCAGACCATTGCGAAGACGCTGCGGACGCTGGCTGTTGTTCCAGTTGAATGGATGAATGTCTTCGTCATGACGTTGCAGATCGAAGCTGTGGTCAAACATCTGAAAGGGAGTGGCCAATTGATTGAAGTTCATTTGGCCGAGAACACGATGTCCATGTGGGTCGCACTTGTACATCTTCCGTGGAATTAAAACAAATCGAATCAGTAGAATTTTACATTTAATTGAAACTATTTAAATGAGACTTACCGAGGGCGTATTCATGTAGGATACAGTTGTCGCAATTGTTTAAGCTTGAAACTGTCAATGTATTGTTTACTTGGCTGTGGGAAAGGTGAGAGACAAGTCTTGAAGAGCAAAGGGAAAGCAGGAGTATTTATAGGGAGACTCCTCTGCAACCCTCACAGTGCGTAAAAGAAGAATTCTACTCACTCGTACACTCCAGAAGGGCCACGTAGTCTCAGCATAGGAAACCATACGCACGTACGCACTTTTCTGAATAAAAATGCGTTTCAGCGAAAAGGCCTTTCTCCCCTCCCCTCAAACTCATTCTACGCTGTACAGAAGCTTCTAGAATGTTCTGGAGATTCGTTTCTCATTCTGTAAGGATCAATTCTTTAAAGCTGGACTTTAGTTAGTATGTGATTCTGCAGTGTCTTGTTTCTCCTGATGGCACTTTGTTGCATGGAATTATTAATTGTAGTAACTGATGTATCAGCATGATCGAATCTAGGCAGCTTATGACTAATAACGAGATCGTTTGTGTATGGAATAACAACAGGGATCATTACAAGAATGAGTAGGCCAAAGCCAGTGAAGATCATGTTAAATGAGTAGACAAAGCATTTATTTGTTAAGTCAGAAGATGAATATTCAAGCCCCACACCACAGGAATCAGAAGAGCCAAAGGGGGTTTCCCACACGAAGTAAGATCGTTTTCCATTGTGAATTACCCTAAGTGCAAGTCTTGTGAAAGGCAGGTTGGAAATCAGATGACTAGAAGTAACGCTCATTCCAGAAGAATACATAATATAACGATTGAGAATTCTAGAAGGAGGAGAAGTGGGTTTCAAACGGGAATAGTAAATTCGCATTGATACCCAAGACATGTTGAGATGCAATTTAGATAATTTAGATTAGGCAGAGGAACCCTTGTCAACAGCAGTTTCCTGGGAGTTATCCATGTAAAGCCTAGTACTCAGAGTTCGAGTGAAACGAGCGTGAAAGTTTTCATGCTCCTCTCGCGTGGATTGAAAAACTCCCGATATCACCAGAGGGTGACGTGGAATGTGTACCGCTTTTTTCATGGTGATATCGCCCACAGCATAGATTTGGAGATACTCATTGAGCAACGATCTTCGTATATTATTTACAATATACATTTTTTATGTGTAAATACTCCGCTAAATCAAATGCTACTGGGGTTTATAGGTTAAAAGAGGACCAAAACACCTACAAAAACTATCTCTGATCCTGGAAAAAGAGTTTCACTAACATACAAAAAGAAACACAATAAAACTTCGTTAAATTGTCCTGCAATGTAGGCACAGATTTACTCGATACCTTCGCTTCATTGTTTCTTGATGGGTGTTTTATTGATGAGGTCTATCGCGTTGACTAAAACTTGACCTTTTAAGTCCGACCATGACACTTCCAGGACTTCCAATGTTGCAGTAGCACACATAAGTTATATATAATTATTGTATTATTGGTCCAACAAGACATTAGCAATCCAAAATAATTAAATTCTCAGGGAAGGACATGGATTTTTTGTAAGATCACGGTGAGTATGTGGTGAGTACTGCCTTGTGAAATTAAGACTGCAAAATGCCTTTTCACTCCGGAGAAAGAACTTTCACCATGACCCTGCACGAAATTGTTTTCACTGGCAATTTCATTTCACAGCGAAAGTCATCCTGAGTACTAGGCTTAAACGACAAATTGTGGAGCTGTGATTTTCATGCAGCCGGTGGATTCTCAATCTCAATTGAAGTAGATTTATATGATAAGGATATTTCTTTATCTTAATTGGGAATAATTAAGGTTTCAAAAATGGTAAGACAATTGAGGCAGCACGCGGGATACAACTGATGAGCAAACAAACCCGTTGCGACTTCCGGAAAAGTCTTTCCAACTGGTCCTGCCTTAACTTTTCGTAATCAATTATAGTCATACCAGTTAATTCATAGCTTACAGAAGGTCCTGAAGGGGCAAAGGAAGACTCAACTGCCAACGACTGGACTGATGGAGTATTCCTAGTCCGCCAAGAACCATGAAAAGCCGGAGCACACCCCTTCTCATGAGTGGTAGTGCCAAATTGGGAGTATTGAAACACAGACGAATAATACATTCAGGTTAACTGCATTTCCTGTTGCTGCAATCTTGTTATCCTCAAAGTGGATCTTCTCCAGGGAGAAGACTTGGAATCACAAATGTTCCGGTGCTTTCCCTGAATATTCGGGTTTTTGTGGCTTCCAAAAGACTTGGCTGCCAATGTGTAGTGATGGCAAGGATCCCTATGAGAAGTCTGGGTGTTTGGAGTCCTTAAATTTACAACTTTTTATATGCCGATTATTCCTAAACGCTGTGCAATCGCTAGAAAGTTAACCTCGTAACAGATCAGACTATGCAGAATTAAAATGAGTTGTGTATGTGTCTCCACTATTGTAACACTGAAGAAGAAACTTACAAAGACTCTCCATGCCAAGCACAAATCGCTTGTTCCTTGAAACTTCTCCAGGTGAACTGTGGAACCTCCACATGCATTTCATCTGAGTGGAACATTACTCGATTCAGAGTATTCAAGAAAGACAATTTTTCTGCAGATCAACACAACTCAAACTCTCTTGCATGTGTCAAGACTATAAGGAAGTTGACTTGGTCTTGAGGGGAGTGGTAGCGTAGAGGCACTCGCTTATGGCAGTGAGGGTGTGAGTCTCACGTCGCCCACGTGGACCTTAGAGTGACTACTGATGTGTGTATGTAATGGATGAGATGATGGGTTTGATGTTAAGGAGGAGACGATGCTGACCAGTTGGTTGATGGTCAGTGAGTGATTACTTAATTAGAGGATTAACTAGCCTAAATACAAGTGTGAGTGGTGGTGATGAGTATGACGTGTGCTGGAGGGGAACACCCATGACACATGTGTTGCTGAATGGATGTTTCGATTGCTTTAACAGATTTTTAATTAAGGGATATGCAATCCTATTCTGTTCATAACTAATTCATTTCGGTCTTCAGTATTCAATAGTTTGAAGCCCATTTATTTGTTGGCATGCAGAACTTAATAATTAAACAGTTAGTATTAAGAGCGGAGAGTTAAATTGATACATGTCTGTATTGTATTCTAAGCAAGGTCCAAGATTGACTGATGAATAGCTGAATAAATGTTTCATGTAATTATGCACAATGCTTCATTTCCTTCAGCTTAAAGACAATAAAAGCGAATCTTGATTAACAGAAGTACGCAGATAGATGGTCGGTGGTCCAGCAACTCTGTTCACCTCTACTGGGCTACACTTAAGCAAACCTCATCAATTCTTCTTCGTTTCATTCTCAAGTAGATGAGTACAAAACAATTTATCTTAATATGAAACTGGCCAGACAGAAAAGAATGTCCCTTTCATTATTTAGCTAATGTTAATTTCTGAATTTATTGACAGAAGCCGGAAGAACATTCCACCAGAATTAATTGCCTACAAATGCACTTCTAATTGTCTCATAAGGATTTACACAAAGTAACGTTAAATAAAAAATCACCCATAACTACTCATCAGATATACTTCCCCCAGTCTCAATAAATGCTGCGTTAAGAAGTTAAGTACGTGCAGAGTCGCTGGGAATCCAGTCAATCTGCTCGACTGGTTTAACAGAATTCCAAAGTGTTTTGATAGAACAATCCATGAAATTCTTGGAGTCTTCGACTACCTTCACGTCCACCGCTTATTGGGCGAAATGTTGGGCGTCCAACTTCACCTGGAATGGAAGGAGTCGCGTGAGAATAACGGTTACGTTTTGAAGGACTTCTAATTAGGAATGTGGGGCACAGGAGGGTTACCGGGAACAAGTCTTTGGTGCATTTCCCTTGAGACCGGCCACTTTCTAGTCCAGAGTGAAGACACAGGGACCGATGACTGTTATTCCAGTTGAATGGAAGAATGTCTTTGTCATGAAGACCCAGAGTGAAGTTCTGGTGAAGCAGTTGAAAGGGTGTGTCCAATTGATTGCAGTTCATTTTTCAGAGAACACGATGTCCATGTTTGTCGTACTAGTAGGTCTTCCCTGGAATTAAAACAAATCGAATCAGTTGGAATTTACAGTTAATCGCACATGGATGAATATGAAGTCCTAACTATCTCAATGAGACTTACCGAGTAGTTAAAGACGATGGTGATAAAGTTATGTTAATGTTTTAAGCTTGAGAGTTTCAAGCTTAAAACATTGAGATAACTTTACCATATTCAGAATTTCAAGTTGAAACTCGCAAGAACTTGCGAGAAGTTGGCTGGATGGAAGGTGAAGCACAACTATTAAAAACAAAGTGAAAGCAGAGGTATTTATAGGAAGAAGCCTCTGCAACACGCACAGTGCGTAATAGAAGAATTCCATTTACTCGTACACACCAGAAGGGCCACGTAGTCTCAGCATAGGAAACCATCTCCACGTACGCACTTTTCTGAATAGAAATGCGTTGCAGCTAAAAGAACTTTCTCTCACAATCCCCAAACTCATTCAAGAAGGTATAGAGACGATTTCAGAATGTTCTGGACTCTGGAAGACACGATAAAAGATAAAGACTGAAGACAAAGGCTGAACTGTACTTTTCATAAATGTTGTTTTCTGTGCATCAACACCTTTAGCAATTTCTGAACAGCGTCGTGCGACTATTTATGGGACAATTTAAGTTTAGAATGAATTATAAATGTTGGGATGAGGCCCGATGAGTTAAATAGGGACATACAAATGCGAGGAGACTGTGAGTAGATGTTTAGCATTGGGAAAGTTAGTAACTTGGATTTGGAATTGCGATTATTGAGAAGAAGTGAGTCAAGTCACCCCAGAAGTGGTTGTTGTTGCCTTACGGAGAGAGTCTCCAGACGCCCCATTGAATCTTTGGCTTTTCCGTGCTTGCTGAACATGGAGAATCTAAAACTAAATTGAAACTTAATTGTTTTAGCAACAAATCGAATCAAATATTCATTAACTGATGGGAGTAATAGCATAAATAGGTGACTACAAGTTGTACGAGGACTTTCTATTTGCAAAAGTTGTTCTGTTAAAGTCTGTCCTAACTAACTTTATTAAATCTTCATGAAGAAAGCCTGTTCAGATTTATTTTGTATTCCAGTGGCATTTCAGTTATTAATGTTTTACTTTTTTCGAGTCATTCTGAGTGCTTTTGAAATGCAGTTGCATAAAAGTGGATCAGGTAGCATCTTAAACGATTAACTGTTGCTTGATTGAGTACCACTTAACTCCAAGATCCATCGGGTCATCCAAGAATGTTATTTACCCGGTTGTGTCCCCTGTGCAAGAACCTGTGAATGGAGCAGAAAGTCTTTCATACTGAAACAAAGATTAATTGCTTAATTACAAAAAGGGTAATGAAATATGCAGAAGGATTAAAACGTTTAAAGGAGGAGTGGAAGGAAAAACAGAAGGTTAATCCGAACCGATAGCGGAGATCTACACGTTCACTTTCTCTTTCTGCTCATTATAAAAGTTTTATTGATAAGCACATCCGAAATTTTTGTATTTCTCATTGGATAAGAACAAATACAAATAACCTCCGGAGATAAAACTGGTTTCAGAGAAAGGTTATCATGATTTGCAATAGATTCTTGTGATATCAGTATTCGAAATACATTATAGAAGTATTTATAAGGTTAAGAGCTTCAAAGTAATGTTGGGTCGAATGAATGAAACGTGTGGAACATAAACTTGTGGACAAAAATGTTAAAAAGCTTTTTGTCGACATCTGGAAATATTCTGACGGACAATATGGCTCAGGAAAGTCGGAGATGAAAAGCTACGAATGTAAATGGCTTTGAAATACTGGAAAGAAATGCGAATAATTCAAGACTTCATACCAGAAGCCGAGGTCACTTCCAGAGGACATTGTCAGCTTAAGTCATTCGAGAAGGATGAAACCCAGATTGAATCCAATTTGTGAGTTAAGTGACGGAAATACAAAGAATATTCCATCCGGATTAATTGCCTAGAAATTCACTCGAAATCGTCTCATAAGGATTTACGCCTTTGTCAAACAAACAATGAAACTGGAACAAAGATTTGTGTATGCATTTCGAAATTATATCATACAGAAGGTCATGCAGAATGATGTGGACTAAGATGCTAAAAATAAAGATACTTAGAACACCACACACAGTCTGGTTAAGTGTAGATAAACTAAGTACGAATTTATTTAACCAAAATACCATTTAAATACATAACCAACCACCAATAATTACCAATCAGACTCACTTCCCTCAGTCTCAATAAATGAACACTTAAATAGATAAGCACGTGCGGAGTCGCTGGAAAGACAGGCAATCTTCTTGACTGGTTGGACAGAATTCCAAAGTGTTGTCATAGAAGAATCCAGTGAAATCTTCACTTCTTAAGACTAGCTTCGTCTCCGTTCTGCTGATCGTTCTTCTCGTGTTTGACGGGACAGCTGGAACCCAAACTGACGCCCCGAACAGGAACAGCGGGTTTTCCAGTCTGCATGATGGCGATGGGAGTTTCCTTGTGATCAGGAACTGGAATAGCTTGACGTTTAGCAAAGATGCAGAAAATCCCATCCGAAGTCATTGAACACTTGACATCTTCAGTCTTGACTCCCGGGGGAAGATGATACTTCCGAGTGAACTCACGCGAGACGTGGCCGTGGTGGTCCAGTCGCTCATGGTGCTTTCCTTTGATCACCACGCAGTCTTTCACAACCTTCACGTCGATTTCTTGTGGGGCGAAATGTTGGACGTCCAACTTCACCTGGAATGAAGAGCAGTTGCATGAGAATAGGAGTTACATTTGGAAGGACTTTCAATTAGGAATGTTGGGTTACCTCGAACAAGTCTTTGGTACATTCCATCTGAGACCGTCCACTCTCCAGTCCAGAGTGAAGACGCTGCGGACGATGGCTGTAGTTCCAGTTGAATGGAAGAATATCTTCGTCATGAAGTCCACGTAAGTTCTGGTCAAAGAGATGAAAGGGTGCGTCAAATTGATAGCAGTTCATTGGGGAGAGAATACGATGTCCATTATGGTCGTGCTTGAACATTTTCCCTGGAATTAAGACAAATCGAATCATTTGGAATTTACACTTAATTGTACTTGGATATGAAGTTCCAACTGTCTCAATGAGACTAACCGAGTAGCTTTTCCAGGTGATACAATTATCTCGATGTTTTAAGCTTGAAACTGTCAATGACTTCTTTACTTGGCTGTAGGTAAGGAGAATGACAAGTCTTGAAGAACAAAGGGAAAGCTGGAGTATTTATAGGCAGAATCTTCTGCACCCCTCACAGGGTATCCCGAGGTTTCATCGCGAGCGAAAACATAGCGTAATTTTTCATCGCAGTTATAACGGCGCGTGATGTTTCATAGCGGAGACTAAAACATCGCAACGAAGTATCATAGCTGAACTAAAACATAGCCTGACGATTCATAGCAAGTTCATCAATTTACACATTATTGCCAATTTGAAAGTTTAAAATTCTGGCAACAAATAGAATTGAATATAATCAAACAGATGTTGTGTAAAGCTGCTTCTTGATACCTTATCTGACCATAATAAAGTACTAATATGGTTCCGAGTTCCGGGTAATGAAATATGGAACACAAAACTGCTTATGGATAGAGAGTAGAGAGTCAAATCTATCAGCTTAAATTGAAATGAAATATAAATGACTTATTTTAATTAGCTTCTACAGAATGCTTTCAGCGTTTACTAATGGTATAATAGTCTTATAAAATTAAATAAGTTATAACAGAAAAAGATTGCCAATCAACCAAGCGTATGAATTTCACAATGAATTGCTGACTAAAAATCAGACCGACTGTTGTTAAAAAAATAATTTCCAATAAGTAACGAAGTTTACCCAGAGTTAACCATCGTTAAGTAATCAATTTTGCGAAAATAGCTACTTAGCTTATTTGTGTTCCACACAACTAACTGTTGGAATTGCGCGCGGTGACCCTCAACTAATAAGAAATCAGGGAACATTTGATTGACTCGCGATGCGATGAAAAATCGGCTATGTTTCAGTTAAGCTATGATATTTCGTTGCGATGTTTTAATCTCCGCTATGAAACATCACGCGACGTAATAACTGCGATGAAACATCACGCTATGTTTTCGCTCGCGATGATCCTTCATG
>JAQGAB010000762.1:0-22183 GCA_034696565.1 Isotomurus graminis | reverse complement strand
ATTTCTAAAAATGGAAAATGGAATGGCTGGAACCTTTTTCTGTTTGTAAGTTATAGCAAGGCGAAGCCGAGCCAACCCTCCTTCTGAAACTTCTCCAGGTTCCAATTCGTTTTCGTTCATCATATCGTCGTCATCTTTCATAATGTGAGGATCATAGTTCAGCATAACTTCAAGCTCGTGGGTAGTTCTAGTGTGGCTCAACAAATCCACAGCAAAAGATTGAGTTTTTAATCTCAAGTCCTGTGTGGCAAAAACCCATATTCTCACAGTGCCCCGAATAAAATCCAGAATAGATCTCATCTTCAGACTGGTGTTAAGCTAGGCAACAATTACCAAATACTCGCCCCGAAATTCTTTCTCAGAAAATGATAGCTGCTTAAGTTCCCAGGAAAGCTCGAAAGCAGTTAACAAGGGGTCAACTGAAGTCAACGCAACAAGAGACGGACTAGCCAGGGCCTTGTATGAATTTATTCTCGAGGCTGAATGTCGCAGTGAATCATCTCGAGCTCCTTTGACACACTCGTCGCAAGCACATCTATTACAGTGAATGAGTAGTTATGATTTTAAGGACTGAAGGATGTTTGATAAATTATTTTTGTTTGCCTGATGTCATGAGGCATTGGAAGAGTAGCTCCTCGATCTAACAATATTTTTAGAATTTCGTAGTTATTTTTATGAGCAGCTAAGATTAAGGGAGTGATTTCTGGAGTGAAGCTGGCTGTGTCTCGATCTATGTTCTCCCAGCTCTACAAAGTAACCATTGCGATTGTTTGCTAGCAATAATGGAATCAATTAAAAAAATAAGTCATACATAAGGCTCTCCTTCGTTGTGAATTAACTCCTCATGCTCCAGAAGAAGTTCCACTGCCTCAACAAATTCTTGATCGATAGCGTGCAGCAAAGCATCAGAAGTTTTGACTCCCATTACCACCAGTAATTCTACCATTGAGAATTGCTCAGATTCAATTGCAAGCAACAATGCATTTCTCCCTAGCGAGTCCATGCAGTTGACGTCTAGACTTTCTTCGACGTGGGATTGTTGGACCATTCTATTACATAATCGATACGAAATTTACCAATAATTCCGGAAACCTAAAGTGGCTTTTCATCTATTAATGATACCTTCGAACAGTAGCAATATCTCCACGTTCCACCGCCAACAGGTACTTCTTTTCATCTCCTGACAAACTTTTCGGAAGCTTAGGCATCCGAACATTTCGATTTCTTTGAATGACATCCGACACTCTGCGACCCTGTTGATTGAAGTATTGTGTAAGCTCACAATGTTTAATGCTCATATAGACTTGCAACCCGTTAATTGCAAACAGCTCAAAAAATATTTCAAGTGTTGGGGACCTAATCAAGAGGAAGCTGTCCAAGAATTAAGCTGTTTAACTGTAAACCTGATTAGTGGAACACAGAAGCCGATTTACTTCTTTGCAAAGCCTAGCAGGGTTCTCGTAACAAATGAAACTTAAGTCAGATTTCCTATATTACCCTCAAAAAGATTTAAATATATATAGCAAGTGATGATACTTGTAATACCATAGTCTATACCACATATAGCTCTTGACCTGAAATGTTTCAAATATTCAGATAATTCTTCTCTAATTCAGCTAGCTAATCTGAAGTCAATCGATAAATACATGGATCTTCATAATATTGATGTCTTGGGTAATCGTTAATCGTTACAATTAATGTACAATGCTTAATAATCGCAAAATTCCAAACCTCTTCCATAGATCCGGCAGGATCACATTGTCGTTGAACGCCAATGTGAGCCATTGCCTCCTTAAACTAATGCCACTTAAAACTTTAGAAATCCACACTTAATGTCCAGACGAATCCGCAATTCAGTATTAGTAGATTATCTGATGACAGAAGAGTCAAGTCAACGAAGACAAGCACAAGGTGATCGAATACAACTGGACTGAGACCTTATAACAACTTGACAACCCTTTTTATCAAATTTCTTTAATTATTGCACCTATTTAATAAGCAAAGGAAAGCAGGTGCATTTGACTTAATCCGAATACCATGAAAAGTATAAACCTCATCAATTATGAAGAAACTCCCCACCTAAGGACCTGACCAGTTGAACCTTTCATTTCATACGAACACAAGACAGTGCTAATCACTTCTACGGATTCAATTCAATATCTGCAACTACTTAGCATTCATCAGTATATCACTGTGTATCCATTCTATACCCATAATTGGATTTCCAGCTCTGTGAATATTGTCCGTATTCCGCTGCGTTTGATTACCACAAGGCAGTTCTACTGGAAACTCTGGTAACCTTTCAAGTGATTTCTCCACTTTAAACGTAATGCATATTTGTCACTTTGTCCTCAGAGATGAATTTCCATGTTTCATGCAATTCGAGTAACAAAGAATTCACGGAAAAAGGCGTCATAAGGTATTCCCCTCAAAGACCCGCTAATTTCAAATCTTCAGTGTATCAAGTGAAAGTCCATCTCATCTATTGCATAATCCTCAGCTGACAATTAAAGTTGCAGACACAACAAATCTCCTCAGAGAAGATTGTTTAACACGTCACCACCAACACCACCACGTGATTGTGTTGTTGTTAAGTCTTTCGCTTAAGTTCAAGTATACTTAATTCCATTCTCTGCCCAATTTGTCATCCCTCATATCCTTCAATCCGTCTCTCGTCGCTCATCTCTGTTTCACGTAAGCGTTTTGACACTTCTGGTGACTAATTGAAACATTTTGGACTAAAGTTTGTTTTCCATTTTTCCAATTGCAGGTACAATTGCAAGTTAGGAGTACGTTGGTGTCGCCCCTTAAAATCACAGTGAAGTTTTTGCGAAGAATCTACTTTGACAGAACTTGAGATTCTTCGTATTGGACACCTCAATACTTGAGTTTTGTCCCATAGCACCACGAAAACAGCATCAGTATTCACTGTAAAACTATCTACACACGAGTGAAATCAGTTTTATTAATTAGCTTAGATTAACTGTTACTAAAATGTCTTCCTTAAATGTCAAGATTGAAATGATCCGGAGTCATCATCCTTCAAGTTCTGTTGCTGCATGTGTTGCCATCATTGTCGTAGCTAAGTACACGGAGAGTTTGGCGTTGTAGATTAGGCCTTCCATTTCATTATGGAGCATTAGGTTAGGTTAGCCGGTAGATATCTTTGTTGACGACCTCTTTCTCTCTCTCTGGTAGGGACTTGTTTCTTTTCCAGACATCTTATGGTTTTTTCTTCTGTTACGTAAGAGTGTATTTCCTTTCACTGTTGACTGTATATCTGAAGCATTCTGTAGTTTCTTTTTGTTCTCAGTCTTTGGTTTCTTAGTTGTCAAGAAAATTTTGAGCGTTTTAAATTTTTGGGAGTGTTTTTTGAAAGTTTAAGTTGTGTACTTTTACACGAGGGAATTACTTGTAATGGCTTCTTCCGGAAGTCAAAAGGACGCGAAGGGGAGTTGTTTCGACCCGGAATGCATGGATAATTGCATGAGTAAACAACATGGACGTGAGATATGTGCGTTGGGCACGGGAATAAAGACGCAAGTAGTTGTTCCAATGTGGATGAAGACTTGTGCCAACTACGCTCATGCTCGAGATGTTGAAGGCCGTACTGCATTGCACATTGTGGCTTCAACTGGAAACGACGAGGTATTAATAATGATGTTTAGGTTTTTCTTCCTGGCAGGATTATCAATAAGGTTAATGTTGATTTTGAATTGTAATTCTTTTACTTAGGCTTTGGGGTGGCTGATCAAAAGAGCTGGATGTGACATAGACAAGAAGGATAAGATTTCTGGGTACACGGCCCTTCATCGGAGTATTTTCTTTGGACAGATTCATATCGCAAGAAGCCTGATTTCAGTAAGAGTTTTCATGCATAGTTTGTGACCATAAGAGCTCTCTGATAGTTTTTACTAATTACTAATTACCTCAATTTTCTGTTTTTTTCACAGTATAATGCGGATCTGAACTTGAAAGATCATGAAGGTATGACACCTCTGGAAATGTGTCATGCTGATCGTCCCAGACCTTTTACATTCAATTGTTTTTCGGACCCCAGTGAACTTTTTGTTTGGTAAGACACTAAATTAAGTTAATGTGGCTGCGTAAGTAGTATGCATTCATTATATGTTGATTCTATTTTGGACGTTTAGGGGTACAAATGACAACTACACATTAGGAACAGCAATTCAGCAGGCAAGACCGATTCCAGAACAAATTGAGATATTTAAGAAGAGCAGTACAAGTATTCAGCAAGTACGTCAGCATAAATCCGAAAGAATGCCAATATTATTTATGAATATTGTGTGAAAAGTAGGCGTGATTTGACATTTGTGATTAATAATTAGGTGGCAATGTCAACCTACCATTCCGTTTTTCTGGCTCAAACCGGCGAAGTGTTCACTTGTGGATCTGGAAGAGGAGGAAAACTTGGATTGAATCATGAGTCATCAGTTTTGAAACCCGAAATGATTCAATTGAATTCTAATTCGAAATGTGTTAAAATATGTGCTGGTGTCGATCACACGTTACTCTTGCTAGAAAATGGAAAAGTAAGGAAACAATTTACCGTGGATTTTATGCAGTGTAACAATCGGGATTTTTACATAGGTTCTCAGCTGTGGATCGAATGAACACGGTGTTCTGGGACAGAAATCTTCAGTAGGATTATCCCTGGTTCCGAAGCCTATAGAACTTCCCAAAAGCACTAGTGTAAAAGGCTTCATTGCTGCACGATATCACTCAGTATTCTATACTTCTAAATGTATCTTCACTTGTGGATCAAACCGCGGTCAACTGGGGCATGCCCAAGATGCAGGATCGATAGTTTATGAACCGAAAGTGGTAATTTCTTACTCTTCTACTTCCAGACACTCCTGTATGAAATTGTTCCTAATTCTGTTAAATTTTCAACAGGTCAGTCAGCATATCCTAGATGCACAAGGGGATTTGAAATTTACCCATGTGTGCTGTAATGATTTCATTACGGCAGCTCGTGTTAGCTCTGGTGTTGTGCACCTAATTCACAAATTTGACAGCCAAAAGATAAATACTAAGTGAGTAAAATGAGCATAGCATGAATGTTTCAGTTGTCATCAAGTGAGACTTAAATCACAAATTCATGTATGCATGTATGTGCTTTTTAGACAATTTGATGTTGAGAAGCTGGAAGTTATGGGTGGAACCTGGGGGGATTCGATTACTTGCGATAAACCAGTGAGGTCTAAAGAAGAAGGAGGAAGTGATTGTCCTGTCACACTACTCATTTTGACAACTACGGGAAGAATTGTTATTTGGAGGGAATCTGGGTCACCTGGAGGCTGTTTCAGTCGTGTAGTTTTGAACAATGGCAGAAGCGTCCTAGATGTAGCAGACTTTTGCCTGAGCTCAACATGCATTGGATTTGTGACAAGAAATGGGGAGGCTTATCGATGTTCTTGGAAGCCCAATAACACTCCTATCACCATTCTGAGCATTCAGCAGAGGTCTCAAGCAAACTGCCAGCCTAATCAGAATGATTTCCAGATTTCTTTCGGAGGTCGCCGACAGCAGAAAGGTAGTTTAGTTTTCCTACTTTACCTTTGTTGATGTTTAAATGTTTACTAATTAATAATAAAATTTAGGTAAAGAGCATGGAAACTATTCAGTTGGCTTGGAACACCTGAAAGCCTCGAGGATCAAGAACATTTATTCCGCCGGTAGTATCACATGTGATCTGCGTGGAAACAATTTTGCAATAATACAAGCTATTCCTAAACAAGATTTGACTCAATTGCCCGACATTTTGGAGTCCGAAATCAATAATCACATCAGAAAGTTTTTAGAAGAGGCTCATGTTGAAGACTCTTTGCATGATGTGGTGTTCAAGGTTAACTCAATAATTTATAGTGCTATGCTCATTGAATTCAAGAGTTGAGTAGTGACTTATTTGGGAATGTGTTGCTTGCTTTTTTTTTATAGATCGGGAGCAATTCGTTTCCAAGTCACCGTTACATAATTGCCTCTGGATGTCCTAAGCTGTACGGAATAATTTTGAATGTAGAGAAAACTTCCGGCCAAGGGAAACCATTGTCAGTATCTCTTGAAAACATGAAGCCGAAAATTTTTCAACAGCTGCTGCAATTTATATATTCGAACTGTTGTGACATAATCAAGCCAGGAAAATACTTCTCAGAATCAGAGGATTTCATTCGCCAGTGCATTGAATCTGCACGAAAACTCGATTTGGAAATCTTGTGCAAGGAACTTAAAAAAGTAGAAATCGTTGATGAACTTGTGCGAGTAAAGCGGGGAGAAACATTACGCCGTCCAAGTGCAAAAAGGTTCAGTAGGAAAGCTTTTCCTGAACTCTTTGACGTTACTTTAAAAAACCAAGTTGGAGACACATTACGAGCTCACCGTTGCATATTAGTTGCCCGCATGGAATATTTTCACTCAATGTTGTATGCAAATAGTTGGATAGAGGTAACAAATCAAAAATTTACGAATAATACAGGATATTGTTTAAAGCAGATAAAATTGTTTTACAGCAAGATCAAGATAAACCAGTTTATCTGCAGCTCCAGAAAGGGGCCCTTAATACTCTCTTGGATTTCACGTACTGATAATATACCTTGAAGACATTACTGAACGGTGTTCAAACGATAATGTTATGATTTAATTTGGTATCATAGATACTCTGATGACGCACCAAGCTTGCCTATTAATGACTTCGATGGGCTCTCTGATATACTCGTAATGAGTGATACATTTTTTATGGAACGACTTCGTACGATTACAGAAAATGCTTTGGTGGAAAAGTTATGTTTTAAAAACATCGCTCCACTTCTTTATCTGGCCTTTATGTGCAATGCCACACAACTTCGGGAATCTTGCATGCAGTTCGTCAGCTTGAACTTACCTTGCATTTTGGAAAATAGGTGCGCTAAATTCACATTACAATTTTGAAATAAATTAGCAAAAATGTTGTTAACATTATTTCTGTAGAATCCTCGATCCCCTTCCTATGGAAATCGTGAAAAGTTTGTCATGTTACTATTCGGAAACACATCCGAGTATGTTCAAACGAAAAATGAAAAGAGCGGGTGACATTCCGGGGGATGAACAGTTTTTGCAACATTTTGAGGAAATACCAGAAGACACGAAACTTGAACTCTGCCAGTGTCTGCAAGACGAAGAAATCAAGAAGCCCCAAGGGAAAACTTCTAAGCCTAGGCTTCGTATGAGATCGAGAGCTTCAGAATCAGAGATGGACGTGACACCCAAATACCCTTCTCTGATAAATATTAACACCTCACCAACTACGTCTAATGAACAGCTGTATGACAGTGAGCCCAGAAGCATTCAGTCGTACACCGACTCTAAATACGACATTGCACCGTACACGTATTCGAGTAGTCCTCCAGCAAATAATCATCGCAACAAAATAAATATCCCCAATCCTTCGCAAACTATGAAAAATCTGAAGAATGCGGAAATCAAAGAACAACCACATGCGAAGAAAATTTTAAATCCCACAGAGTTCCCGACTTTGGAGAAAAACTGTTTCGTAATTACGTCAGATGGAAAAAAATACACGGAAGAAAAAATGATAATTGCAACAAAGCCTAAAGCTCCAAAAGTTGAAGTAAACAGTAATATTAAGGTCACTGCGTGTACCGAAACCACTTCAAAAATCAATTCTACATCTGGAGGAAGCGCCAAGAAAAAAGTCAAGTGGAAGGCTGTGAATATCGAAAATATTTCGTCAATTGCTGCAACAGAAGTAGGGTCACCAGTTACTGTTGCACATACTAATGCAACTCCTTCAAGAGATCCATCCAACCCGTGGAAGATTAAAAGTACTGAAAAAGTCGTGTTCACTGAAATTGTTCAAGACGAAGTCGACAAGAAAGAAAATTTGGCAAAAGCAGTTACAAAATCTATAAATTTAATGCAGGTATTTGCAGCACTATTAAACAAGCTGGACTGGAACATCGTGCACCATAATTGTTAAAATGCGGTATGATATTTTTCCAGATTGAGGAGAGAGCTGTGAACGAACTGGCGACGATTTACACAAGTCGAGACGTACAAGAGGGGATTGAAATGCTCACCGTAGAACGAGTATTTTCCAACAATTTTGCCAATCCAACTTGGGTCCAACATCAACATGCTGCAGCAGTGAGTCAAAGTAGTTGGCCTAAATTTACTCAGTGAAACGGGTGCTCGAGATTGGACAGTAATGAAGAAAACTCAATATATTATTTACTTTCAATGTCAAATTCATAGCCAAAGCAATTTATTACGACATTAACCAACATAAAATCAATTTATAATGTCAGTGTGAAGTAAAATTAAAATATATTTACAATAAACAAAATTGTATCCAAGTTCTACACCATTTTAACTTCCATGAAGCAAAATCTTACAATTTAACTGTATGTCTAAGTCATTTAAGTTTATCAAAATATTAAAGTAATAACAATATAATAAATACCTCTGTAAAATGGTCGAGGTTCTTCGTACTTGCGTTCATACATCAGATCATTAATAAAACATTGGTAATTGACTACGCTGTTCACATAAATAAGTACTTCCGACAATCTTCAGATTTGCACATGCAAGGCAATCTCTTTATCAAAGGACCATTTTTCCGAGTAGTATCTGATACAGCCGTAGTTTCAGTTGCTTTACCAGAGCCCCGCTTGTAATCGAAGAAAATTTCCTCCCCCTGAAGACCATAACGAAATATAAGTTACAAATGAAGATAACAAAATCATGTCATAAACGAGCGTGAAGGTTAATTAACGTTAGTTACAACCACCTTTATAGGGCAACGCCAAGTTAAATTCTGTGGCAGCTATTTGATTCGAATCTCGAAGCACAATTACTTGCAATCAGATTAACATACCTTCTCAATATCTCGTTCAGCGAATAGAGCCAATTTCGGCAGATTGACATCTAGACAGTCCACCCACACTCCAAAAACCGCAAGATTCGGTGTGCACGAGTGGTTAATGAAGTGCGAGATGTTGCCTTTGTATCGAGCATCCACCGTGTAAGGGCAGTCGGTCTGGTTAAAGTCCAAGTCGAAGAGATAAGTGGTCCCTTCTTGGTCATACACTTCACCGCGCTGTTCAGCCTCAAAAGTTGTCAAAATTTCCCCGACATACATACACACAAACGTTCCTTTACGGATGGGCTGTTAAAAAAACAGTACACATACGTCATACAGTTTATGTGTATTTTGAGGAACTACATCATGCAAGCAAAGTACCTTTAAAGTCTTTACTCCCCACCCACAATCCTGGGTACGGAAAATGCAAAATTTTAAACCCTTCAGGGGAGTTACGCCATCTTGAACAACACGATTGTTGCAGTCAGGTCCACATAGACATTTCTTATTGCACTCATACACCAAGTAAGAGTCATAAGATGACAACATTCTGCATAAAAAGATTACCTTAAAACTTCACATCAGCATGTTAACAACTTTAATGTCAGCAAATACCGCTTGTTACTCCTGTACGCAATTTTACTTCCATTAAATGTGGGGCAACAATTATCTCTGTTATTAGCACAACCCCCAACGCATTCACATCCAACTAAAAATAAAAATTTCCTTATGGACATGACACAAAAACCAACTGAATGTTGTTAAAGTATTCATTACCAGGTGGGTCATCCGGGATTACAATTCCATCCGTTGCTATGTAATCATTTATGTATTCAAAATCAACGGGTGGCAATTCCAAGTTAACACAATTTTCTACTTCTATGATAGGACGGCTTTGAGTGACTGAATTTAATTGCTTGGCCCAAGCCTTGAAAAAGCAAATCAATATCCAGTCTTATCTCCCGCTAATAGTTATTGCAAATATCTTAAAGCAGTCTTAATAGTACCTTCAGTTTTTTCTTTTGAGCTGAGCGTTCGTCCTCAACATGTCGATAAATGAGCTGTTTTCGTAGTTCAGCTGCCTTCGATTCGTCAAGTTTCCCATCTCGAGCTTCAGCCATGCATTTGTCAGTCTTAGGTTCGGACCATGTGGTAAATTTCTTCCCACTATCCACCAGTTGAATTGCCCACTATTTAAACAAATCCATCGTTTGAAATGAAAATCTAACAATGAAATCAGAAGAATCGTCAAAACTAGTTGTCATACCTGAATCTCCTGCTCAGTAATCGGCTCTCCATTACCAGTATTAAGAAAATCACGAACACGTTTGACGTACGGCCGCGGGTCAGGAGGCATATCCAACTTCCGCTTTGTCCTACCCTCAATCACATATCCCCCACTCCTGTCGATCTCATCCTTCCGCATATTGTAAAACGCCAGTAGAAGATCCTCACAATTGGCCAAATTTTCAACTTAAAGTAAACGAACTCTTTATCAGACGCCATCCATCATAGTAACAAATTATATACTGAACATTCATACTTGGTTCCCATGTATTATCTTCTTCCAAATAGCCTTTCCACTTAACGTGATAAAGACCACGGGATTTTGATTTCTTAACGTAATCCCATATTTCTTCAACTTCGTATTCACCGTTTGGAATCTCAGGGGAAGGAGACCGCGAATGGTCTCGACTAGCTGGACTACTAGAATCACACCCATCCAATCGTGACAGCGCGTCACTAAAATCCAATACACAAAAGGTTTGTAGTGTTCTGTAAAGCAACGAGCTTTAACACTGTCTATATCTTATAGATTAATGCTATGCTAAAATGTTTTACTATCACAACTAATTTTTCCACGCCGTAAACTATCAACCTTCATAATTAAGGCCTCAAGAGGTAAGATTACCTGTCATCCGAGGCGTCTTCGTCGTTATCCTCAGTCACTTGTCTACGACTACGTCCACCAGTGTTTACAGCAGAGACCGAGATGGGCTTTGAAGACTTAATTCTAAAATATTTAAGTACTTTTAGAAACTGATTAAACAGTAAACTCATGCTACATTTATAAATACAACTTTCAACTTACTTATTATCACATTTCTTATGATTAGCTACATCTTGCACAGTGTTTACCCGGTTTATTGACGAAGAACAGCACGGTTCATCAGAGCCACCCATATCAAATCCCCGTTCTAAATTCTCATTCGTATTCTTTTGAATTTTCACTGGGCCACACAGAACGAATCTTCGCTCTAAATTTTCATTTGGATTATTTTGAATCGGCTCAGGGCCACAGAGAACAAATCTCCGTTCACTTTGACTTTCTTCAGTCCTCGCTACTTTTACAGGTTTAGATCTGTTACCATTCGCAAAAGAGAAACATGTAACATCTACATTAGTAACTAAATAATGAGTGAACGAGTCTGCGGCATGAGTGGTCACTGTTCTCTATCAACCGATTACTAACACCTGTGCAAAACCATACAACTAAATTCATACTTACCGAGACATAGTTGCATCAATAGGATTAGAATCAGCATCGTCACTCAACTCAGCCAGGGCTTTGGTTCGCTTCTTCGCTGACGCTGTAGGCGAGTGCATCTTACGTTTCAATTCAAGCCCCTGTCCATGCTTGAACTTATCAAAAGCATTTTTTTCGCTCGGCTCTGGCTGATCCTGCGGCTGTCCTTTGCCCGACAGAGTCTTAAAGAAGTTGACGATGCCTGAAGGAATCAGTCCACTCGCTTTCGCCGGATCAACTACACAGTTCTTCCCTTCCAGCTCCGTTGGCGAATCGGAGTTTCCTTTCCCACCATTCCCCGGCGCCTCGGCAGCATCACTGGTCCATCTTCCCACTACACCAAACCCAAAAACCCATTAAATCTTCAATTTATCCATTCACAAAAATCCGTATGCAAAATTACACCAAATTTCTTACATAAATTCGACAGCATTGACTGTTCCAATTTTTTCGGAGTTCCACTTGGCGACTCCATTTTCTTCGTCTCCATCCTCCGCGAACAATCGCTGGAGTGAAGGTGCTGGTTCTCTTTGCATTGAACCGCGCCGCACTCGCTCATCGGGACATCCCCACCTCCGTCCCCCTCATCCACCACGTCATCACCACTCCCTTGCGAACTCATTCTACCCGACTTATCATCAACCCACCCTGTGCTCACCTAAAAAAAACTACGATTTAATTCCAACCCCACAAAATCCCCACTGCCAAATGCACTTTTTCATAACTCCCGATTCATGAACAACCCCCCACTGAATGAAAAACACCAAAAACTTACGTTTCCGAAAGAAATCCTCTTTGCTCGACCACGCCGACCCTCACTCCGCACTTCTTCAAACGTTGAAGTACACTGAAAATCACTGCTCCTCGTGACGGCGTGCTCGCAGCCAAGATAAGAATGAAGACAGCTCCAAAAGTATGACCACCACCACCTCCACAGAAATCGAGAGGCAAAACTGTTCCTGCTTCCTTCTTCTCCTTCCCTCCAACTTTTGAGCCTCCGTCGGGACTGTTCACAACCTCAGAGACAGAAACCCCGGCGCCTCTCCATACCTTCCCACGTATTCCCACTCCTCCGCATCCACAGTATTCATACGCCCACCCACACAATAGTCCACATCAGTCCATCTTTGCATGAGTCCACATCGAATTGCTAATTACTCTCCAACCACTCCAATTCATACACAGAGACTCATAGAGAGTAATAAAACATGGAATCCTATAATGCACAAAGCCTCATTAAAATATCATAATGTGTATTGTTTAATTGTCACATCGTTATCTTAAAAGTCCTTAGGAAGGATAAGAATCAAAGAGTATTTAAATAGACTGGATTTTCATGGCATGGAAATACATAATCATACATCATACAACAACGCAATTTACTGTGAGGAGCTTTTATTCGGGGACAGTGAGACTGCTGGAATTCATTCAGGTGGTGGTGGTTGCGTTGTGAAGGAAGGAAGGCGGCAGGGGTGGTGGGAGTGAACGGCCCTAGAGTGAAGAACAAGAGGAGGGCGGGACTTGGAGTGGAACGGACCAATGGGAGACTCTCCCTCGGGTTCAAATTTGTGGCTCCACACGCCTCTTTTCCAACGGTCGCTTTTCCTCTCCTCGTCATGAAAATCCAAACCGCTCCCTCAGCAAGAATTGACTTGGTCCACTCTCCTCAGTCTCCTCGAATAAATACACCGATACTTTATTCTCATCTTTCGAAATTTTGTGTCCACTGCTCCTACTCATCAGTCACACCTACCTCCCGATTTATCCTCCTTTATTAAGGGAACCGAGGTAATTGTTCTTTAGTTTCTTGGGATTGGTACAGGGACATGTGTAAATGTTTGTTCTTTAGTGTATTAGTCCGTTAGTCCAGTGAATTGCGACGTTAAGAAAGATAGTGTTAAATTACGTGTTTTATTGGTAAATAGATTTGGCGGTGTGTTTCCTGAACAAAATTGACGTCGTCGAGAAATGACGGTCCTTAAAGAAGTATAGTTGGACACGAACATTGTTTCTGACAGCCCTAGAAATCGTGTTATTGTGAGAATCCAACGATGTCTTTGGGACGTGGTAAACCGTCACCTTCGAGGAAGGGCGTTGGAGCCTGGAGACCTACTGCCGTGAAGCGCCCTAAAGGACGTGTAGGAACGTCGTTGGCGTTGAATAAAGCTACCAAAACTTTGTCTACTGTTTCAGTCGACAGTGCAACTCAGAGGGGAAATATTAAGGTGGTTGTGCGAGTCAGGCCTTCCAATGACCGTGAAACTACAGCTAATTCCAGGTATGTGTTATTATAGATTGTCCTTAATGGGAATTATCATAGAATGTATCTTATTTTGTGTTTTGTTTTTTTTCAGAACAATTGTGCACACAATTGACTCCCACATGGTCCTATTTGATCCACCTGATGAAGAGGGTGACTTCTATTTCAAAGGAGTTAAGCAAAATACAACGTGTAAGTTGTTTTATTGTCCGATTCAGTCAGTTCGAACTAAGTTTTGTGTGCTCATGGGATTGTGAAATACTTGATAGATAATCAGAAAACGAGAAACAAGAACTTAAAAATGGCTTTCGACAACGTGTATGGTCCTAACTCTACCAATTTTGAAATATTCGATGACGTGATTAAACCAATGCTGGATACCTTGCTTAATGGTTTCAACTGTTCTGTGTTTGCATATGGAGCTACAGGGTAAGGATTTATTTAATATTTGATTTCGTAGACTTTGAAATATACTTAATGTTCTTATTATGTTCTTGTTCAACATTAAAGATCTGGAAAGACGCATACTATGCTGGGTAATGCTAACAATCCTGGCTTGACATTCCAGACTGTAATGGAACTGTACAAGCGATTGGTAGATATGGAATCAGAATTTGAAACTGAAGTTGCCGTTTCCTATTTGGAAGTAAGTATAGTTATGGTCAATTTGATAATTCTAAAGATAGTAACTGCACTACTACAGTTTGTAGTTGATATATATATCAGTGTCGCCGCCGTCATAAGCTCAAATCTGTTTTAAACAATCTAAATATGTTGAATTTTGCGTATCTCAGGTTTACAATGAAACTGTGAAAGACTTATTACATTCGTCTGGCGATTTGAACATCCGCGAGGATAATAATGGAGTTGTAGTATCGAATCTCACTACTCACAGGCCCAAAGATGCAAACGAATTACTGAATCTCCTTGCCTTTGGAAATAGTGTTCGAAGTCAGCACCCAACAGATCACAATGCTGAATCATCTCGTTCACATGCGGTGTTTCAGGTGAGTTATTCGAAGTTACAATCTTCATTAAAAGCTGAAACATGGCGTAAGTTGCTTACAGATATCTGAACGCAAAATTCGTTTTCATTATAGGTTTATATAAACCTTCGTAGCCGGTTTACCGAATTTACAAACAATTATAAATCCGCAAAACTTGTAATGGTTGACCTTGCGGGATCGGAGGTAATTATAAATTATAAATCAGTCTGAATATCTACAAAATTATTCCACAGATTGTAACTATGATCATTTGTTACCTGTTTGTTTATGCAGAAAGGGGCTGCAACTGGATTCCATGGACAAAGATTTCGTGAAGGAGCTAGTATCAATAAATCGTTACTCTCTCTGGGCAATTGCATCAACGCATTAGCGGATGGAAAAAAACACATTCCTTATCGAGATTCGAAACTGACTAGAATTTTGAAAGACTCGCTTGGTGGCAACTGTAAAACAGTAATGATAGCAAATGTTTCACCATCCAGTTTGTCCTACGACGATGTGTACAACACTCTGCGTTATGCTGACAGAGCCAAGCGTATTAAATGCCAGGTAAGTTCCGCGTTAATGTAGATCAGGACTGAACAATGTTTGAATTTTGAATGAAATTATTAGGTTAAGAAAAACACCATGTCAGTGTCAGCCTGTTTAACTCAGTACACTAAAGTTGTTGAAGAAATGAGCCACAAAATTGAGCAACTCCAAGCAGAACTCGCCGACGCACAAAAAACCTGTCGCTGCAGAGTTACGAAAGTCGACGCTGCTACTGCTACTGATATTTTGGTAAGTTTTTACTCCGTGAATGAATAGATAAGCTGTCTAGTTAAGGCATTCATGATACTAATGCAATTATATAGAACTCCGAGATAAGCGATCAACAACTGGTTGCGCACAATGATAACCAACATTCTAATGGGATCCCAAATCATCATGGCCCATGTCAGCATACATGCCCCGTCCTGGAATCAGATACACTTAAAAAGTGTGCAGAACTCAATAACAGGAAGGAAGAAGCTATCCAAATTCTTGTTCACGCAAGTGGTGCTGCTAGCAGACTGGAAGCTCAACTGGCTTTCAGACGTCGTCGCATGAAAACAATCAGAAAGCTGAATGTTAGCTATAACGTATGTATTTCAGACTATTTCATAATAATATCAGACATGTAAAAACCTTGAATGAAAATTTTTCTATGAAAAATATTTTAGAATACGTATGGGCATAAAGTCACGAGACAGCTCGAAATGTTGACCATACGCCACCAACAAGCAAAGGATAAAAAATTGAGAGCTGTGGCGTGTCTTCGACAAGTGGAAGATCAGGAATCAATCTTCGTGGATGAAGTCTCCAGTTTAAACGATGGTTGTGTGCCTTTAAAACTGTCTGAGTATTATGAGTTGCAGCAACTAAAAGTAATTGTTACATTCTATCAATGTTTATTTGTTTAACTGAAGAATAGTTTCAAAGGTTTACTTTGTGTACTAGGCTCGACTCCAGGAATCTGAAAGCTTAAAGAACTTTTATAAGAAAACTAGTGAATATTTCATTGAAGAAATGATCAAAGATGAAACCTTGATCGAAAAGTCAGTGGAGTTTTTTAGCACTCAATTCTCCTTGAATAAGCACTATAACCATAACACTAAAAAAATGGAAGAAGAATATGAGGTAATTCGTACTTCAAAGTCCAAACATTCTTGACAGTTTCACGTAGAATCAGTTCTTTAACATTTCATATTTTCTATAGGAGTTGGTATCTGATATCTGTGGAACTCGGGTTCATTTCTTTGATGATAAAGATCTACCAGAACTGAAGAAAACAATAGAAGAAGGTAACCTTCTGGGATTAGATGATAAAGATGACACTGACAGTAACTTCGCAGAAACACCAGATGATAAAAACGGTAGCCAGTGTTGCATTTTGCATTTCAGTAAAGTAAACTTTGAATTGAATTTCAATGAAAATATGCGTTTGTTATGCAGTTGCTGTTTCATACCGCGGTGTTAAGAAGTTTGGCACTCCTCCTCCAAAGATCAATACGACGGCAAGTACTTTTGATGAAGAAGCTTCTTACTTCGAGGACCCTTCTGAACTCCCTCATGCTGAAGCTGAGTAAGTGTTGCTGAAAATTGTTGAGGCATATTAGTTGCTTATCTTATGTGTCATGTGTCAAAGAGTCTAAATTCAGTTTTCCGGATTTTCAGATGCAGTAGTGATGATCTAGAAAAGTCCCATATGATATCAAGTATACCCTATTGTGGCAAAGACAGTACTTTCGATCTGGAAGAACCCCAAGTTCTCAGCACGTTCGAATCCAATAGTTGCTCCTCAGTGTTTAACCGAGCTTATTACGAAACAAGCTCAAAACAGGACGACTTGAATACAACTATTGAAATAGACAAACCAATCCATGAGAGTTGTTCAGCGTCTTCCAGTGTATTATCCATAGCTAATCCTAACACAAGTGATGCTGAGCCTGTCCCGTTGTTCCTACCACCAAGTCAAAGTCACTATATTGCGGATTTTTCGGCCATGGAAGCAGATTCTGTGGAAGAACCAGTAGATATAGCACAAAAAGAAAATCAAAATCCTGTTTTTTCGAGGTGGGATAAACTTAGAAATACTTAGAATATTTCGGAAAACATGTATACTTCAATTTTGTGTCCTGTTTCAGGAACCCGGAATTGTTGAGCAAAAATTTCAACGCCGATACCACATTTGATGTTACCTTTACCTCTCGACCTCAAGAAACTACTTTTAACATTGGAATGGGGCCCCCGTCTGGTTTCGAGTCTATCCCGAAGTCTGCAATTCCCTCATCGCTTAGTAGTGACGTATTAGGTGTGAAGGCTCTCGGTGAGTAACTATTATTACATTTGGAATACAAAATTTGTAGAGGGAAATCAGTAGTCAACTTAACCCCACGGTTGCAGAATTTTCTAGTCGGAATTCAAAACTTAACATCCCTAGAAGTCGGAGTCCTATTGCTTCTGGGTCAGGTCGAAAGCCATTGCTGAAAAGTGTTTCTTCATCCACACTACATCCTTCGAACAAGACTGGAGGAATCGGGGGATCTGCTCACAAATCTGCCCAGGGCAATAAACGCCGGTGGATGTGACATCCCCTCTTCAAACGTTAGTTGTTAGGTGAGATGTACAATGATAGAGGGAAATGTTGTATAACAAGTGTCAACCTATGTTCGCAGTTAACCTTTTAAATCGTATTCCACATGTATTGTCTACATCAAAACAATTGTAACTGAATTCGTATGCTTTCTCATGCATTATTTGAGTATTTACTAAATCTCTTTTATTCACTTAAAACTTTTGAACATTATTTGTGAAATGAATCTATTGGAGAAGCATTAATCTTTGATTTCTATGCTTGGTTTAAATTTTCCGTAGCTGACAGCCAGCCATGTCTAATATTTTGAATTCAAGTAAGCGTATTAATGCGTTAGTTTTGGTATATATGGTAGTGCAATGAAAATTATGCGGTGTCGGTAGATGTTTGAATGAAATTAACCTTAATAAATGTGAAGCGAGTGGAAATCAAGAATCATTAATTGTAATTCACACACGTAACGCTAATTGACAGCTTTCGAAAGATCTCTTGGTGTAACATAAAGTTAATGATATTAACTGTATGGATGAAGAATATATAACTGCATCGAGCACTGTCGTGCACAG
Source organism: Isotomurus graminis (assembly GCA_034696565.1). Classification (NCBI taxonomy): domain Eukaryota; kingdom Metazoa; phylum Arthropoda; class Collembola; order Entomobryomorpha; family Isotomidae; genus Isotomurus; species Isotomurus graminis. The sequence goes on along the minus strand of JAQGAB010000762.1, from coordinate 3,830 downwards.
CAGAAAATACGTTGATACATAACGAAAAGCTTTGATTACAAGGGATTTTATAACTTAAACATTAATATCGTAAATAATTACTAATGATGTACAGTCGTCACATTCCGCCACTTTACTTGTACATTTTATCTACTTGACCTCGTATTAACTGAACTTCAGCGTTTAATAAACCCATGTACAAAACTAATATACAACGTAAATTCCAACAGAAACACGAGATTATAGTTAGCGTGTGTTTATATTTTATTCCTCTGTTGTTTGTTGTGATTAGCAACTAATTGTTACGATAAATGTTTTCTTATTGGGTAAAAATAAACTAATTGAATCAAAAGTCATCTTTCAAGCTCCGTTGACTACATCTTTAATAGAAAGCGTACTCTCGACTTCTTTGATTTCTCGTGCAGATACTTGTTCACCACCCTACCGTAAGGTTATGGAAGTTTACTTTTTCTTCCAGCCAAATCTTCAGCGGTTCAAAGTAGTGGAGTAAAGCGTCTGATTTGATTTCCATTGTTCCGGTCATTTCTTCTAGTACTTGACTCCAATGCATGCTTGACCCTCGGCTCATCATTCTCCTAAGCACAGAACATGGAAGTATTTTCGAATTCATTTATCAATAATACGAAGGATAGAAAGTGTAGGATCTCTACATTTGTCATAATACTTCCTCTTATCGAAAGTTTTTTAAATGCCTCCATTATACTTTGCAAGATGGGTAGTAATTCCCTTAGAATGCAACATAATAAAAGAAAGACAGACTGAACTCACCATAAAACTTTTCCTGCAGCTTTAGATCCTCTGATTTGACAGGAATGCATGTCACCATGACCGCTGGCTTTGCACATGGCTTCATAAAACTGCAGCTGGAGAAAGGATGCCAAGAAGTAACGAATGCTATAAAATAAAACCACTCCATGGGTATAAAAATTGATTAAATCCGTACTATTTGCCCTCGCAAGTATTTATGTCTATTCATATTCATACTATGGAACATTATCGATCACATGGAATTTCCCAGCCGGGTCCATCTTATCCTGTCCGTGAATATCATAGCCGTCCGGTTGTGAGATGCCGAGGAATTCGTAGTTCAAAGACCACCACATGGAGTTCCAAGACTTAACAGCTCCTTCGTTTTCAAATACTTTCCATCGCCAAAGATCCATTATCAAACCAAAGCCAACTTGAGGCAACTTTGCCAAACCAACTTTAAGAAGAGATTTCATCGACATGCGTTGACCATTCTTTGAATTCTGTGATTTTGGCTTCAAATCGTAAGTCACAGCATCCCCGACGGACTCATGAAATGCCGAGTTTGCTCCATCCTGGTTATTAAAGAATACTAAAAATTATGACACATCGTTGACAGAAAAGCCACAAAACCAACTGAGCAATAACGTGAGTATCACATTTCCCCTGCAAGTATGTGTCTTCTCTTCAGTCATTCAGTCGAATGACTGAAGTTAGTCTTACACTTGTCTTATACAGTCAGTGTACTCATAGTCTCATATTCTCATCAATTAACGTATCGCGAGCTGCGAGTACTATACGCAGGATTATTTCGATATGACTACGAAAAAATCAGCCTATGAAATATTAATTTATTAAAATACCTGAAAAATCGTAGGAAGTTGCGCATACGCTGTGAAATACATAATGTGTCCCATTTCATGCTGAAAGACAATTAAGTCTTCATCCTTAACTTCAGCACACATCATCATTCTGTAGTCCGGTTCCGGCCATCCAAACATGTTGGCTGATGATCCATGGCAATTCTTCGTTGACTTCGGGTTGCCTGTTGTCCCATTCGTGGATTCTTTATCTTTCAACTCATCTTCGAAATACGAGTTTTTCCAGAATGAGGCAGGTACATGAGGAAATCCTTAATACGGAAGTAATACCCAAGTCAGTATATTCCTCAACTCACCACAGACACATCCAAAAAATCAATTAAAACAATTATCATTTTATTCGGGTTCTTCCAACACAAGCAACTCAAAGTCTCCATTCAAATTTCAAATACAGAAACTCCTCAGTCCTCACCCATAGAGACGAAGAAACCTTCAGCAGCTTTCACCAAATCAGCAACAGTTGCGTTTTGAGGTAGAAGGGATTTCACTAATGGGTTCTTAGCAATCTCATCTCCTTCCTCATCATCCCACACTATGTCGATCAAACTTTCCCAATTCTGAGCATACATGTTTCCTGCCGATATAACGAAGTATTTCTGTCCCATCATCTCATCTCTCAATATAAAGTTCATTTTAGTTCATTTATAATTCTGGTGCCTCGTGGTTGAACAATTTTGCAATTTAATAGTTGACTCAGATTTTTCCCCTGGGAATCTCTGGTATTATCAAAGTTGTGATCATTTCGATTTAGAAAGCAAACTGTACTCATCTCTTACTGAGTTCTAATTAAAAGTTTTCCCTGGTGTATTTTAACCACAATATTCTATTTAAATCTCAATGCGTTTACTTACCAAGTAGATGTGTAGGTATCGGTCCATGTTTGAGTTGTAAATGATAGTAATTTTCCAGTTTGAATCGGACATACGAGTGCAACAGGCTGTATAAGTGTTTCACGTCCGAGTAAAGTTTCATCGCTATACTGCTCAAGTTCTGTATCTCAGTTTCTTCTCGCCAACATTGGCCCATATCACGATGACCTGGAAGATTCTCATTATCAGGGGATCGTCTTTCTTTATTATTAGGTTTCATTTCCTGAAATCTGTGATTAGACAGCTATCAGCTAACTGAGAGTTCCCTTGACACTACGTCGTTTACGAAAGTACTATTTATACGGCATACGTCAAAGCTTGAGAAATACTGAACCTTACATTTACGTTATTTGTAAGATATTTTTCACTGACACTGCAGCACAATCCGAGAAAGAACTCATGCATTCTGAACATTTACTTACCTGCTTGTCTTGCACCTTCATTAAGCATTGCAACTAGAGACACGTACGATGGTTTAACCTCCGAGCCTATTGCCTCATGCCAAGTTATCCAAGCTTCTTTAAGTTGTTTCTCATCTCGCGAAGATTCCATGAAACGATTGAGCTCAGGTTCAATTCTCATGCATGATGATCCGTCCAGACAAACTTGTTTGGTATTGTATAGATTTTGCATGTCGCTCAGAATTGCTAATATGTTGCTGGAAAAGATTATTTTAGCAATTATTTTGAACATACTTATATATATTCACTTCCAACATGGCATAATTGGTTATGAATTTAAGTACCTCAGCTGATAAGAAGTGAATCGAGGTCCTCTACATATTAAATACAGTTGTCTCAGATTAACCATATTCCACGGATTAGAGGAAGAATGACCGAGTTCTTGATCCCCGTATAGTTCCATTAGTCTCACGCACCACTCGTTGTTCCAAATGTTTCGCTCAATTGTAAATTCTTCATTTCGATCTAAAAGTTTGTCGGTATAGAGTAACTATAATGTGTGATTTGAAGAATCTAAATCTACCCATCGCCTCACTTTCCTAATATAATTGCTTGTTAGAGGTTATTTTAATGCTTGCCACTTTATTGGATGAATTTCTTACCTAAAACTTCCTGAGACATGTTCGTACTGATGTTCCATGCCAACTGGGATCCCAAGTGTCTGAATTGTCGGAGTTCAGAATTGTATCGCTCCAGGACAGAATCGATGTCGACAAAGTCTCGGCTCGTTCGCAGTCGATAAGAGTGACCACATTTCACTTGCTCAAGGAAATATAAACACTTTAAAACCCACAAGAGCCAAATGAACCTCATTTTGAAAAGTGATGATAACTGCCGAACACTAAAATTTCATTTTGAAAGTGCTGAAGCTG
>JAQGAB010000761.1:0-22205 GCA_034696565.1 Isotomurus graminis | reverse complement strand
TATACAGTAGTTCAAACGGATTGATGGATAATTTCATGGAAGGTGTACCAATGGCAAGCTCAACTCTGGAATGTTTACGATACGCCATTTTTCAAATACTTCTCCACAATTCTAACCTTAATTTCCTAGCGTTTTTAGTGCTGAAGGAATTACAGATATCCATTCCCCAGTTTTTCATCCTCAGTTCCATTTTCATTTAACTAAGGTATAAATGTAGAATATAAAAAATCAAATATAGTCTCACAGATATACAAATAATTGAAAACTTATATTTATACGATTGCGTGATTCAAAATGCAAACCATTGTTTCTGTTAATCCACGGATTCTCGAGGAAGTACTATAAATTACTTTAATTTCACTTTTGTTCTGACTTATCCTAAACTTAACAAATAATTCTTGCTACACCGTGGAATATTTTAATTGCAGATGATTATGAGTAAAGCAAATAATAATAGCCTTTGCTCTCTGCTTACTTGTCCACGGTTAGCACGCTAATGCCTTTTAATAATAATTAACACAAAAGCTTTGAGAATTTATTACAAAATGATTTCTAATTGCTACCACAAAACCTTGACTTTGCTGCCTATCCATTTCCCACAATATAATAAAAACTTATGGATTTTAAAACCAGTACATATCAACACTTGATAAAGACAACCGACTGATCACAATTAGTCTTCTCTGTAGATTGCGTGCAGGGAGATTATGAGAAATTACGCCTATGATGATAAGCATACTCTCTCAAGGATGGAAATATGGAATATTATCAACTAAATACCAATTAATAATAAAACTAATTTGCTTGAACTTATTTTCCAGCTAACCTTTGTATTTTTTATGAGAGAATGTTCAGTAAACTCGTCAATTATAATTTACCAACTCTTTAATTATCTTAAATTATTGGGTGTTTATGATCCTTGAAGATAAGTACGACTTCACTTGCACCCATTGTATACCGTCTTTTTATTCCTCCTGACGTGTATAAGAATCAAGAAATGGGTAGCAATTCTCGTGCAAAAACTTAATTGAATGTGAGTGATGAGAAGGTACATCAGAAATAGCACATAACATGACCAGCATCAACCCAAATAGGCAGAATTACTGTATAATAATTCATTTCCGTGTAAAGTACATTCATCACTCAAAGGTTACTTACTAGGCTGGGAATAGAGAAAGCACCAAATAAAATGGGGATCTTCCTAGTCTACTAAGTAATTATAAACGGCACGTGTGAGGTGAGTAATTAATTATGCATCGCATGCATAATGACAAAGGACATTTAATTGTCCACATCTGCAGAAAAGAAGGAGGGACAGATTTGTTTTAAGGGGAGAGAGCGAGTGAAATGAAAGGGGTAAAATGTATTAAATAATACACTTCTGTGATTTTACATAATAATGCTTTCGGGTGGAATTATTTGTGTGTGCATAAATACACCGTGGAATTATTCAACTAGCGTGTGTGTATGTATGAGTGTGAGCTTCCAGTTCAAATAAAGAATCAAATTCATCTTTGCACTGGGTTTGAGAGAGTGTCGTGTCGTGTGTCACAACAGTAGATGAGCATGATGGAAGTGTCGAACAAAAGTAAAAGGGATCTCTGAATGTGCATAGGGTCTTTCTCCCTTCGTTCCATGGGATAATTTACCCAGAATTAGTCGGTGTGCATTGTCCCATGATGATGATGGTAAACTATGCAATGCACTCCCAGTACGATTTTGTTTTTGTGAAATTACTCATTGGAATATTTAGTTGAATTAAACTGGTCTTGGTATATGAATACATAGAGAAGCTTAGAGTGTGAATGTTTTCGGGAGAAGGTAGAATTAGTGTGGAGAGAGACAAATAGGGATTTACAAGTCTGGCAGTATCGCTTGAGTAAAAATAGATAGATGGGTTTTATAAGCCCTCATTTCCCTGTCGTACTCTCTCTCTCTCTGCCCGTGCATTTGCTTTAATTATAAATGCAACCGTTGTACTAGACAATCTCAGAAATTAGAGAGTGACTACTTTGACTGTGAGATACTAACTTTACCAAAACTATACGATGGCTACTTTTACTTTGTCTCTCGTCGTACTCATCATGAATTAAACTCTCTCCGTCCTTTCAACTCTTCATGATGCAAATCTAACCTCTCTCATTAGCATAAACCTCTCTTGTGATCATATCCGATGGTCGATAGTTTCCTTAAATTTACATGAACTTCCAGAGGAATAAACAATCTATTTCATTTTTTCAATGTGTCGAATGTCAATCGAAAAAATCAATGGTTTACTTTATCCACGAATTAAACTTGACCAAAGCTGCTGCAATACATATTGGTGGAGCAATACTATGTTCCACGCAACTGAAATTCAATTCCAAACCTTCAAATGTGTATACAGCACGTAGAACAATACGCTACTAGACGAGTTGCGTATGATTTTGATGTTTGCAGTTCAAACCATCAGTTTAACCCTCGTCGTTACCTCATTTATCAACCCATTATTGTTGAACATAAGAATGACTTGTGCAAACGCATCGAATTTTGTTTAAAGTAAATATAATATGTCGACCTACGTCCCCTATTAATTAGCCACACGACGAGGCTCATCTTGGATGACTGGAGCCGCAGGGGAGCTTGGGCTTCCATTTCTAGCTCTCTCACATCATATCAAATTACCACAGAACTGGAGAGACAGCTTGGCCCATCTACTTGACTAAATGAGTTGACTGATTGACACGAATTCACAACAACATACATGGTTCTCTAATTCATAATGATCATGTAATGAAATGAAATAAGATTCTTTGACTCATGTCCTTCAGCTAATTGTTCCAACACAAATAAAGTCCACACTACTCAGCTCATCGTACTCACAGTTTACGTCATGGCTCCCTATGAGGCACCTTATGTATTCCGGATTTAATGATTACCCCTGCAGTTTGATATCCGACTCACTATAGTGAATGACTGTGTATTCAAAAGACTCGACCTGTGACAGGACCGTGGGTCAAGTCAACTTGAATCTATTTTCCCTTTCCCATAGTGAATCCCATCCTCAGGTTATAATTAATTATTATGCTTTCCCTTCTAAACTTCTAACCACCAGCTCCCTATACATAGACAGAAGCGAAGTAATGATTAAACCATGAGTTCCCCGTCTATACTTACGGGGGAATGAGAAACTGCGAGAAACAATTTTGATTTAAACCTGCTCAGGACAATGTAATTTTCTGAATCAAGTGATATCTTCTCAAAATGTCTGGGTCTCCTGTGAGACTCCCCTGGCTTTAAGGCATATATGTACACTTTAGAAGAACTATTTATAGCCTATAGATACAAAGACAGTGAGGAGAAGTCCTGAGAGAGATTGAAACCAAAAGTGGAGTGATCATCCGTTGTAGAAGAAATCAGTGCGAGTCTAAAGAGACAAAGTTGAGGATGATCAACAAGCAAGACAGCGAGGTAGTTGTGGTAGAGAAGAAAGTACTTTTTGTCAGAGGTGGAAGTGAATGAAAGTGATCTTGATTGAAGTTAATTTCACACCTTGTCACACACAAACAAATAAAGCTCTCTTTCTTTCCTCCCTCTCGAGCAGACGAGGTGCAGGTAAGTCTGATTGAAAGGATGGATCCTCTTTCTCTCAAGGGTTTACATCCATCCGACCTTGTCCTTCCTTCCCCATCTCCCCAACCAAACCTTACACGCCTAATTCTTCCCTTAATACTATAAACACCACCACTTTCCCTTCTTTTTTACTCTCACTTTCCACGAGAGAAAAACACTCGCCGGATTTCTTTGCGTCTCACTAAGCTGTGAATGAACATCACATTATTATCCGCACTAAGCTTCTTAATCAATAAGTCACTTCTTTAACTGTCAACCTCCTTCTTACCCTTTCAATCTTTGACTTAAATCCTATTTTACATGCGTTAACTGACATATTTTTTAATGAGTAGGATCACAATTGATGCGTAATGGAATAATAACCTACCATTCATCATTTCCTGCATTGAGCCAAAGATTAAGACTACCACGAGCCTATCTATTCTAATATGAATATTAAGAAAGCAAGAAGAAAATGGCATATAAACTTACCGAGTAGGAATGCTTTCCCACGGCGTACTTGGTGGCTTGCTGCTGCTGGTGAAACGCCCGGCTCATCAAAGCTTCTCTGACTGTAATTCGATGTTCTTCTTTATCAGAGTCTTCTTCGTCGTCATCATACTCGACCGGCATTTCATTCTCACTTTCTTGTGAGTATTCTTCATCCACAGCTATTTGTTCATTCTTCACGAGGTCTTGTCTTATGTGGTTGCTTCCCTCATCCCCTTCACCCCTCATGTCTTCCCCGTCCATCTGACTGCTTTCACCCTTTCCTTTCACCAAATCTTGGTGGAATGCTTGTACCCTTCTGGATGCCAATTCATCCCCTTCCTCAATCCCTTCTTCTTGGTCCTCAGAATCTTTGCTCATGCCTTGAGAACTAGGAAATGTAAGGACAGTCCGGGTCTCATGGACTGATGGCGGACTATAACTTCCACCAGGCATTGTTGGACTTTTGCTGGATGGTCGGCCTGAGATTGAATTGTTGTTATTGTGATGATGAGATGGCTGAATATTATTATTGTTATTGTTAATGAGACTAGATGCATCTTCTTCGGAGTCTTCTATCCTGCTTCTCATCAAACTAAACTCTTTATCATTTGAAATAGCTCCTACTAACAGACTTTGCTGTGGGATTGTGGTGACTGAGTTTCCACTCGCCTTAGCAGCTCCGTCTGTAGTCAAAGATTGTGGGGAAGAAGAAGTTGACACTTCAGCCATCATGTTTACGATATTTCGATTCCTTGTAATATTTTGATGCGATTGGTGAAGGTCGAAGAGTTTAGGACACTTATTTGCTCCTATGAATAAATAAAACAAGCAATGGTGAGACACGAAACACAATTTTCTATAGTCGCAAGGTAACTTTAATGAGGGTAATGTGAGACTAGTCAACCTTTTCAGACTACTGGAACTTATTACCACTTGTCACATCGTCAAAAATTATAATTAAATGTACAACCTTACATTCAGAGTCACGTTGCAACCGATTTGGAGATAAGATTTATGTAAATCTGTCCATCATTGAGTTAAAATATGCTCATTATCGCACCTCTAAATAGCCGGTGAAAAGGTGTGCATATCCCAAGACCCAAATTCCCCTATGCTTTTGAACACTTTTGTGCAATAAGTAGGTACAGACATCAATACCCTAATTATTATTATATTATACAGTGTAATCACTAATAATTTGATTCAATTTGGTATCAGTCAGATAAAAATTATAAAGTAGTAACATGCCTTACATATGCGAATCGGCAGAGTAACAAGCAAAGGCCATAGGGGTCGGACCAACGATTCAGCAGAAGGATGTGTGGCTTTGCTCAGCTCCCAAATGTGTCAATCAGCTTATCATTTGACAACTCAATAGAGATAACGTATTACATCACTCCGAGCACAGAAAGTTCGAAAGTGTTTTTTGAACAGAAGAATTCGTTTTCTCTCTTCTGTTAATAATTTAGATTACACACTTCAGAGTTACTTTTAGTTACACGACTACGTAATGTGTGTATGTATCATTGTACTCGGGGTAATCTTGGATAACAAGTTTTTATATGACTGTATCTGCTTATCTCCTGTCCACTGTGTTTTTATTATGGTTAAACCATAGTTTGTAAAACTCATCAGAGTTCATATATTTATAAAGATTTAATCAATTAGAAAGCAATATTTTCACTGAAGAAAGGCGTCTCAATATCCCCTGGAAGAGAAATACTTTATTTCTCCCGTCCGGAACCAACTTGTTCTACTGCAACTGTATGACTGAAGTGAGAAAGAGTTGGCTTGGGAGATTTTAGGGTGTGTAGTAGTAGTAGTCTTGTATTCCCGTAGTTCAGTGAGAGAGTTAGAACAAGCTCCCCTATTGCTTGTTTTTTTACCTTAGAGCAGCAGCAGCAGAAGAGTATAGGAGACTAGAATTCTTCGTGAGCTAGTTAAATCACAAGACACATAAGAAACAGCAGCATGGGAAGGTAGCAGTGCTCTTGGTGGTGGCAGTTTATTTCAATACAATAGCTGTGTTGTATTTCATCAAAGATGAGATCAAATAAATATAAATATGAAGAGAGAAAGAGAAAAAACTTGCTGCGAAGTGAATAAAACACAGGCAACTGTGTTAAGTTGCACCCTCTCAATGAGAAGTCGACTCATCATCGTGTAATGTTTTGAATGTTATGATCACCCCTTCTTGTTTTATGACTGGGCTAGTCTTCTTTTACTTAAACTTGCTTACTTAGTTTTCACTTTAATATATACACCATACTACAAGTCTTTTCCCAGTGGGAGATGGGATGTAAAGGTGGCGATGATTGCTTAAAGTGGTTTCTCTTCAGTTCACTCGAATGAGTTAAGGTGATTTGTCCCTTTTATTCTTAACATATTTCTTCTTGAACTTTGTTTCAATAAATATTTTCAATCACTGCTTATCAAAACGTCTAGCAAATATATATTTACTTTTTCAATAACTCGCTTTATAAATCTAGAATGCTGGTAACTCTCCAGCTAATATTTTCTATTGACACGACGTACAAATCTTTACAAAACAACGGGAGGATTTTTTTTCGTATAATTGTAAGATTCTGATAATGAGAAATAATTAACTAAGTGATCTGTAAATGACAGAATAAAATGATGATAAGATAGTAAGGTAAAGCCTCGCTGATTTCAGATTGATTCATTATCATTCTTTATGCATGTTTATGGGATACCTTTGAAAAAATAATCTTAAGTGCATCATATATACTTATTCTAAGTATCTCAATCTCGATGCATCATTAAACAAGACAATATTGTACCTTTGACAGTAGTTTAGTATAATTTCCACGTGCCGATTATGAAATGTGGAAAATACCGAAACAATAAATGACGCTTCGATTCCAAAATGCCAATGCTTCGACGTGTTGTGAGACTGAAAATAATTTATTTCTTTATATTTGCTGATCACTATTTCTCTTACCACCGCCTCAGTTTTTAGTTATGCCATGTTTTCCATCCCTAAAACTTGGTAAACTCACTTGGAGGGTGAAGTGACAGCGCTTACCCCACCTCAGTATTTATGAAAATTAAAAGAGAATAATAATAACCCCGTGCTTGGTATCAAATTGTGCCATGACATATTAAAGACAGTTTTTGTTTGCTCAATCGGTGGGTGACGGTAAAGACACATTACAATAAAGTAGGATGAACACGAAATGCCTCGTGCATATTTCTAACCGAACATGATATTTCATTTATTTTATAGATGAGAGGACCTCAAGTGACACCAACTGCGGGGAGGATGTCTGAAAAAGTAATGTAAAAATATTTATCACTTGTCCCAAACCATCATCGAATAAATCGCTTAATCTATATCATCATGAACTAAATGCTTGCCGGTAAGTGAGGGCTGGATGAGCTTACCAATTCCTGATGTAACTAAATTCGAAGTAAAATGTGCCAACCCACATGTATAATTAATCCAGGAGAACATGCTTTTTCCATCAAGACATGTTTTAAAAGGTGAGCATTTTATAATAATTATAATGATTCGTTAATACCTTTCCTCTTGGGTAGAAGTGTGACAGTAAGCTCAAAACAAACACACACCACTTCAACCCACCTCACTTCATTCATTTAATATGACACATTTTCTTGTCAAACTTATTTAATGTTCACTTTCACACAGCGCTTCCACTTCTCATGGTCGTCCCCGTGTCTCGCAACCAAAAGCCTGACAACTTAAATGCTGTACATGATTCATGCATTTCCAGCAGAAATTTAGAATATGGAATGACTAATGTGGACTCTAGTGAAAGCAAGAATTTAGAATTAGTGTGATAGCGTAAGCAAAAATTTCCATCGGATATCTAACACCTAGAATAGTAATGAAGTGAAATACATTCTATTTACTGGGCGTATACATGTTGAAATCATTTTTCAATCATTACCCAATCGCAAAAACCGTCATTTTAACTCTAAATTAATTACTGTTATTTTCACAATTTGTTTTAATTATCTTTTATGAAGAAATAGCAACTGAAAGTTCAAGGGTCTATTTTTACGAGGAGTTGAACAATGTGTTTAGAGGGTTTGGGTTTTTTGACAAATATAATCCGAATTCATTAATGAAATATCATACGCTGCGTAGTGGAGCCTGTGATCTCGTGGAGAGCATAAAAGAAGAGAAGACAAATAAAAAGGTTCCCGTTCAGACCCAAAATGAATTCGAAGACAACATAGGGACTGATAGGATTTAGTTAGTTGGAAAAGGCGGAGCTGTTAATCATGGTTTGATAGATTAGTCTTAGAGGAGAGAAGAAGAAGCGAATCCCATTATCATAATTACAGATAAGGTAGTAGTAGCCTCTCTTCTAATTACCATACATGAATATTCAATACACGAGACAGAATCCAGGGGCCGAGTCTTTTCCTCTGTTTCATCCTAATACTTTTCTCCATTTGAGGAAACGAAAGGTGGAATGATCTGTTTCGAAGCTTTGTTTCAGCATATTTCGTGCTTCATTTTAATATAATTTGATAAGATTCCCTTTTCCTCATGTAAACCCAAGCGTCAAAACCCTACTCTCGCCTTCTTAAATCAACTGATTTGCTAAAGACTCAAATTAATGTTACACACAGTACGCAATTAAATTCCAAGGGTGGAGGTTAAAGCGAGAAATGAGTTTACTCACCCAGAAATCTGTTGTAAACAAAGTCATCAATCGGCCAGGAAAAAGGAGCAAAGATGGCCATTCTCAAAAGTAGTTATCTTACTTATTGCTCCGTGATGCGATATAGAAGGCCATTCCTTATTATGACTATTCAGTAGGTCTATGAAAATAACTAATTTCTTGAATAATGTATGTGCGTCTTAAAGAATGAAAGTTTAATAAAAGGGAAAACTAATGAAAGAAGAGGCAAAATGAGAAAAGATACTTTTTAAGTTGGTGAAAAGTCCAACACGCTCTTCTGGTCTTTCCTCCTTCATAAAATAATGTTGTAAGTCTAACTTAAGTGAAGTTTTAATTCAAGTAGTTATAATTTAAAAGCCTGTGTTCCTTCTCCTCACATCTTCCAATGAGTCCTTTCGAACAACCAAAGTTCGGATGAAGGTTGGAATTTTGTGACTCAAGCTGAACGAAGTTAGTTAAATGGAAAAGACTGAGTGTCTTTATTACAACATGGGGTTTGTGTATAAATGAATGAGATGGAGACAACTACCCAGCATACAGAGCATCAGCAGAACAAGAAGACTCTTCCCAAAGTAAGATGGTTTAATGATATAAAATGCTAATTAAGGAAGAGGGAAAAATTATAGATGGAATTTCCCTACATGGACTAAGGGGAAATGAAAACTCATTATGCAAATGGAGTTCTTTAGAATAATTCTGGGACGTAATTAAGCAGTAATTTTCAGCCACTTTGATGCAAAACTCCACTTCAGTCTTCACTTCTTTCCTTTAGTCTTCCTCTATTCAGCGTCTCTTTCCCATTATACGTTGCTCTAATCCTATCAAATGATATTACTATCAAAGTCAACACTGCTACGATGTGATGATTATGTCTACAGACAGCGGCATAGGATTTACTAAAGTAATATATGTGAATATACGTGCATAGCTCCAACCAATTTCGCCCTTAGTAGCTTGTTAGCAAGCAGTTTCATTGACACACAGGGCTCCGTGTGTCACACTAAAAGAAGATATATTGATTACAGTATTGAAACAAGAAATGAAAGAATAGGTAATGGTCCTCAATCTAGATAAGCTTATGTACACACTTTAAAGTAGAAGGTAATTTTTAAAATCAAACATTCCACATTTCCACCTTACTTCCCCACACAGAACTCTTAATTGAAGTCCAATTAAGAGCACATGAGAATATGAGCCACACTAAAAGGGGCTTATTAAGATAAGAATATTTTAAGTCCATAACACTCAAAACTACACTTTGCTCATCCCCTTTACTTTCATGGTGTGTGCTTGTCTTATTAATCGTTATTTATTCATGACTGCGTCTAAACAGCTTCGCGTTTTTTCACTTATAGATAAGTCCGCTCTAATTTAGATGGCCATTGGATATTTTCTTCTAAATGGAAACTTATCAATACGTAGACCCGAAATTATTTTCTTAGGAATGAATTAGAACGGAGTGTTTTTTAGTTCAGCCTGGTAACAACTCAGAGAGTTCTTAAAAACATCAAATATCCATCTTTGTGTACTTAAGCTTCAACCAGCTTAATTTATTTTTAGATTCAATAATTATACTCGAGCTCTCCTTTTGAGCTTAAGAAGCTTGGATATTACATCCTCCATGCAATGAATGCCGAGACATGTTGATCGTGGTCTTACGATTTATAACTCACGCTAACAAAATTGTAAACTCCTATGATGAACGAGAAAAGAATTGCTTGAAAGTTATCCATCAATTTAGCTACTTATAATAATTAAGGTTAACTCGACAAGACGATAAATAACTCTTATTAAGTGCTCTGTCTCCATTAAATAGATTAATATATTGGTAAAAGAAACTTAGGGTGTAATTATCCGATACTCAACATACAATACCCAAACTTCTTCAAGACGTATCAAAATCGGGTGAACGTGTCCCCTAATTTAATAAAAGATGTAATGAATCCTCATGAGAGTATATTATGATAGAAGTTTAAGTGAATCCAACGAAGTTAAGCCAATCACATAAATTATCCCTTGTAATATCTTAATTGGACATAATTGCATCTCCCGAATCATTTGTAACTGAAAGGATCATTGACCACTTGTGCTTTCTTAGTATAATCAAATTATGTCTTGAGATTCTAGTGCGCACAAAACACGGGTACAACATTTTTTTAAACCTTATCTCGCAGTCCCCACAATGGGTTTAATAAAGTCGTGTAATATTAAATGGTTATTATATTGTTGGCTTAGTTGAGATCATAAAAGCATAAAACGACCGACCACTCACTCTTGAAGGGTGTGAAAAAGAATTTCATTTTGACAAAGTGAATTAATATCTCATTTTTTCCGGAAGTATTTCCAAAGCCCCTGAGAGTGAGAAATTTGATATTTTATGCTTGAATGTGATATTCAAATAGGGGAGGAATAAGTCTGGTGTGAGAATGGAATGGACTGGCCTAAAGGCTTATGCGAAATGGCTCCTCATATCACGACACGATGATAGTCTCCTTATTGATTTGGATTAGGGTTGAAGAATAGGAAATTCTCATTTTCTGGACAGTTTCATACCAAATTGAAATCCTAAGCAAAGCATAGCTTTATCATGGGACGTGTATGGGCTTATGCAATGCTGGACAATTTTTGCAGACATGTTACAGAATAAGTACACCGGAGATATCATATCTTTCCCAATGTCCAGCCATAAGAACCACGCTCTACTTACGCACCCCTTCTTGTCCTGGAACACATTCGAATCTGCATAAAAAGTGGATTCACTGATCCACTATTGCTACTTTTAGGGAGTCACACTGGGAGATGGTCATTTGTTGGAAGCGATGAAGGAGAAAGTATCGAATATGTACGTAAAAGTCCACTTCCTTGTCCATATCACTGTGAAATAGATTTTGTATTTTAGAATTCATATACATGACAGTATTATGCATTCTATACGACGGAGAAAGACACACTTAGTCTCTTACAGAATTTCCCTCTCGTCCAACTTCTCTCTTGGTATTGAGTTGAGTTCAAGCCCTAAAGGATGGTCAGTTGTACTGTTGACTGAACGGGCGATACAGACGTGTGGTGGTGGCTCAAGGCAAAAGAATGATATTAAGAGAATCGGAATAGGAAAAGACCTTATTTCAATACAAAATGGTTTTGAAGATGGGATTGCATTAGTAGTGAGAGGCACACACACCACCCATACCTCTTCCCTCAGTATGGTCCATTTGATTCATGCATGAGAAAATACACATGAGAGTCCTCTCCTATCATCCTAAACTTTCTCCCTATTTTTACGCCTTGTATGCTTTCTCTCTTCCTATTCAGACCTTATTTTAAAGTAGCTTTCAGATCTTGAGCAAGAAGAGTGACACTGCCACCATAAAGAATCTCTCGGAGAAAGGAAGGGTGTTGTGTATCGAGTATAATATAGAAGGAGAGACCAGTCAGTCTCCTGAGTGAGCTCAATTGAAAAAGTCATGAATATCCGTTATACTCGGAATGAGATGGTAAATATTGTCCATGATGGGTCTTCTTCTTTGAATAATATCTTTTTTCCGTGGACTGACCATTCAGGCCACCAACCACCATTTCGTATTAGAGTGAAAGTGTATTTTGGACTCGGGCAAGCAATGCAATAGATGGATGTAATAGCATTCTGAAGTTATTCGATTGAAAAAAACGGGCACTCCATTTTTTCATGAATTTAAATGTACACTCTCACACTACTAAGGTTCTTCTTTCCTGTAATGGGATACAGATAAGCACACACCACTAGGCGACACTGAACAGGGTCTACATATCCACCAGTCTGCATTATTCTTCTTGGTGTGCCAGGATGGACAAAACTGATGCCACACATATATCCACAAACTCTTCCGTCGCAGTTGGCCTCTCCATGGACTTTCCAACAAGATTATTTCGCAAAATGGACTGTACAAAATGCATGAAGTATAAATATCTCCTTCTCTTGTACCCCTTTCCTTTGTTCACTTTGCATAAGAGGAACTACAACTTGTTCAAAACTGCAGAATTGACTTTTATTTGATAGTTTATCAAGACTTTGTGTACTAACTTGACGTGGAGATGAATTTCCCCTTACTCTTCATTGTGTTAGCTATTTCTTGTCCTCAAGTTGCTTAAACAAGAGTACTCCACTTAGATTACGAAAAGATACAATTGGTCTCAGCAATGTAGAATTATTTAAAGCACTAAAAATTCTCTCTTTTACGAGGAAATTGTAGCTAGAAAAACATTCAGCTACCGTAGACAGCTCTACCAACCTTCAATAAACTGCGAATATTTCAAATCTTGACGAATTGAATAATGGCTGGAACTCGTCCTGGAACATAGAACCGAACCGATTTTCAAATGGATTGACACCATTGGCACCAAGTGTCATTTTAATATAATTATTTTACTTTTTTGAAGATTTTGATTGAGAACTCTTCAAGGCTGTCTTATCGCCTAATATGTTATACATCATACCTGAAAATTCTCCGGTTCAAAGTACGCAAATACTTAACAAAAATATGAAAATGTGACTTCGGCTACAAGTTCGTGTTCTCAGCTAACCAGAGTAATAAAAACGTATATTATACTTTTTACCCGACAATCACGTAAGGGAATCGAACATAAAATGGTTTAAACATTTGACTCCACATGAAACTTACCATTTTAGAGACGCGTGTTATTATGAACAACCAAACTACCCCTTTGAAAACACAGTTTCGCAACACATTATTCATTTTATGTTAAATCTGTTTCTGATTAACATTATTATTGTGAAATGAAAGACATTTAGTTATGTTAAATAAGCTAAAAATCTGTATGAGATAAACTACCTCTACTTAAGTTTAAAACAAAAGACAAAGTCCGTGGAAGCTGCAGAGGTAAGTGCGTTGTTTGCCATTTTAGATGCCAGTATGAGACAACATAATCCACAGATCTTTAAGTTCCAACTAAAACTCGTGACAAGTGACAGGAAAAAGAATAAGTTGATGTGACTGATGAGCAGGAATACGAAGTTACGGAATACACACGCTATATTATTCAGTTTGAATAGTTTGAAACAAAGTCTTCTTTCCGTTCATAATCGATCTTGGTTCTTGGAGCGTTTAAATTAGCTTGCCGTCTATAAGTGTTGATGATATTTGAAATTTCGAACGTCACTAGAAGCCTCAATACACAAAATGACGAATACATCACTACAAACACACCTGTCCTTGGCTTCTTATTCTTATAATAATACCTTCAAAACATGAAATATAAAGTTAATCAGCACAGATTCGACAGAGAGTAATAGAAAGTGAAGGTTTATATTCGACCTTATGTATTTCATATTGAACACTTCTTCGTGTACACCAGGTTTCTATCTACTGCAGACGCACACAGATGATTCCATCTATTCGTAGAATTCCTTGTCTTAAACTTGTAAGAGTTCTTCCCAGTATAAAACATTTGTGTGCCCCCATTGCTGCATTTCCTATTTATTAGAATAGTGTTCACATCTGCCTACTAGAGACATATTCTTAGGAGTCTGACTAACAAGTGAGAGTACAGAAAGAGAAAGAAGGTGAGCAGGCAGAACTCTGGCGAAGTACACAAGAAAGGATTACTTCTATTGATGGATTGAATTGTTTTATTGTGAGTCCTTGTATTTCTCTCCTAATACAAAATTCACGAATTGTTCTTTCGTGAAGACAATTTATGAGGAGGTGAAGGAGAAATAAGGCACAAGAAGGATGAGAATATTTAAGTGTATTCATCCATTGTAGTTAAGGGAAAGAATAAACGCTAGCAGGAGGAATGTGGGGCAGCAATAAAATCCTCAATTACTTTGATGTGATGTGATCTCATTGCTTCCTCTGCTGTCTCTACTCAATTCTGTTTTGCCAGTTAAGTTTATGACACCCAGGCAAAACGGATTCCACTTGGGTCCGTGCAAAATAAATACCTTCCATCCGTATATTCTTTCCTCCCTTCTTACTTATGTATTTGCAATTGAATTTATTTGGCAAATGTGAGCAGATTACAATGCAATACATTCACTCCTCGTGTATTTGCCAGGAAGGAAGAATGTTTTATGCGCTTTCACTCACTCACTTTTACCTTTTTCTCTCTTCTGTATTCAACCCTTGCGATGGATAGATGTGCTCTTGACTTAATGTCTTCCCCAAACCCATCTCATTTCTTTGGTCATTTCGACCACTCATTCTTTATGTATTAGATGGAGATCTCTCCTTACGACTCTCAAACATAAGAGTCATCATTTACAAAACACAAGGGAGAGAACAACCAACTATCTACCCTAGCACCGAGCTCCTATGAATTCTTTATCAGTGTTTAATTTAGCTTTACTCTTTTCATGAAAAACTGACACATACGCAACTCACACACGCCTAAGCCACGTATAAGTTGTCCTGTAGTCTGTAGTAGCTACATATATATATAATTACCATTATTATTGTGACTATTTAATTGCATGATACATTTTAGAGAACAATAATTATTACCCAAATCAAAATGTTCATCATTTGAAACTACCGTTGATTGCAAATAAATGATAAGCATCTATAATAATTACTTCAATGGTGGAGACAAGGAGAGTGCAAAGGTCCGGTGGAAACTAATTTGAAACTACATAAATCATGCACAATACAATCAACATCAATTTATTATTATTTTACATTTACCAAACTCGTAGTTGTGTTGGTTTTACGAAATAATTATAAGGGTAATTATAATCATATAGCGAAGGTTGGTAAGAATTGGGGCGCTTAGAGTTTTGAACTCAAATGAGTTGGTCTGTCTAACCTTCCAATTCCTACCTGTCGGCCTCCCCGGTTGCTTATATAACATTTCTCTTGCATTAAAGGTGACGAATAGGGAAGACATGAGTAATGAAATGATTGCCTAATAATTGCACACTAGTCGATTGGCCCTTCTAATCATTACTCATTAATGAATCGATCTTTTAATTTGTTATTAATCTATTCTCCTGTTGCTAAATTCAGACGAATAACACTTGTGAACGTAGGAAAATTTATTTAGTAATAGGCAATTATTATATGAATGTGTGCCTTTGCATGCCACATAAGACACCTTACTTTAGCTGGAGAAATTAGCCGGAATTTACTTACCTTCCAAAAGTATGAATTAGTGACCTCCCTAATTTCTATTTGTTACATTATTAACAAAATACAGCCTACTAATATTTAGCTGGAGAGAAGTATGTAATCATTTAAAAGAACCGTGACGCCTAGTGTGATGGAAAACATTTGTTGTAGCCCATGCAGGACTACTTTCAGTTTATAAATGAATATATTAAAGCGTATTGTTAATATTGAGACTGAACCTAATGTGCCCTAATAATATTAAAGTGCAATACATTTCTTTGCAGAACAATACCTTTGTGAATCCACTACTTTTTGTGATTTTTACGTGAAACATATTTAGCGAAAAAATAATCACAAAAGCCCTCACAACATTAGCTCATTGATTTTGTAAGTAAATCAGCCAGTGGATATAAATACTAAAGACCATTAAGCTGAATTTTTAAGATAAACTCGAAGCTTCTGAATGCATTGGTCCTAAAAATAACCAGTATTCAATTGCATCTCGAATTCTTCCTTTCTACAACCAGTCATCTACTTATCAACTGAACAGAAAAATTTGATTTAGTCTGCCACTTTGAATTACCACATGGGATTCATTATAGCAAACTATATAACGCAACAGTTTGTGAATGGGATCAGATGAGCACCAACAACTACCAACGATGATGGGCTTTCAAAGCCCAAAACTGGTCTTCTTCACTTTTGGCCGGGTGAATGAGTAGTGAGAGTCCAGCTAGCGCTCCTCACGCAATAAAATGCTCCCGACAAGGGTGAATCACAAAAAGAGTTCCCACACTGGACCTCACTAACCATCCACTTATATTCTTGATCTTATTATAAAGACGGATAATAGAATTCAATAGCTATTGATTTTTAAATGTCCAGTTAAGTAGTTCCCTTTCTTCGTGCCAAATAGCTGGAGGCTTTTAACAAGATTTTTTACGAACTTACGTTTCATCAATTTTTACTCCAGCCCTTGTGTATTATTCAAATTCACATTGGGAAACACTACTTTCTAACATCAGCGCATAATAGTTGATGATAGCTTTTAACTTGCATCGTGTCATTTTGAAACAAGATCCTACTACTCCTGAAAGTGATGTACGCATTTATTCTACACTCTAATATGTATAGATAGGGATTATACACCTCATTCGAAGTGAAGGATATGATGTAAGGGTGAAATAGTTTAGAAATCTAATTAATGTGACAAAAGAGGGAGAGGAGAATATTCAAAGGCTCTGGTGTTGTAGAATTGAGGTCTCGAGTGATAATACTTGCGAGTGGAAGTCTCCAATGTAGGAAAGCAGGAACAGAGCAAAAATGCGATAATTCCGATCACGTAAACTCATTAGGAGATGTAATTAGAATTCGAGACAAGTAAAATAATGACCCTGTAATAATGTCGCGTTTAAATTAGCCAGATCACCAAATTACCTTGCTCACCTTAGTCTTCTGCTTTCTTCTGTAGGCTCACGAAGGAGTCCTCAGGGTGACGGAGAAATGTTTCTTCGTAAGCATTGACAGCCTTTAGTGAACACAATTTGCATGCACTTAATATTCAATGAGCAAGGTCTCTTCTCATAATTCATTATTCGAGAGTTCATACTATATTCCTTATCTAACATGCCGAGTGCCGAGTCTGTGTCCCAGGTCTTTCGTACTACAAATTCTCTAGTGTCATTCGGATACAATGAAGTTCAGTTTTAAGTTACTCATCATCAGTCACCCGTCCTTCCTCTCGAGCTACATTTTTATACAAGTGCAACTACAACTCACTTTCCTATCTCAATCTGAAATCTGAAATATGAACAAGCAAGCCAAGCTTTACAAACGCTCAAACAACAACTTTTAAATGGCAACAATACAGCCACTTGCCTTTGGTCCAATCCAATTTCACACTTGTCTCACATCAAACCAAATATGTCTTTTTGTTCCACGCTAACAGTACCCTTGAGTTTCGCTTTACAAAGAAATATGTTCCACAAAACAAACATCCTACTGCTTTAAACCCATAATGCTTCAAGGAACTTGAAAACAACATTCATACTTGTAGATTTCGATTCAGATGATGCTTAATTCATTTTATCACCTCCTTTACTAATAATAATAGAACACCAAACGATGAAAGTCAAAGAAGCATGAAAAATCATTCAACCTTAAGTTATGTCCCGTTTGAAGTTATTTTGCTAATTCAACCTTGCTTGAATTTATATAATGAAGCAATCGTGGTTAGTCACAATATTGCTGGTTCTGATTACTTGTGATTTCTAACTGTCACTGTTGACTGTCCGGTGTTGGTGTTATTTTTGCTAGCCATGTCATCCGTATCAACCTTATTAATTAATGATCAACTTGTCAGTTCATTTGAACTATTTGAAGTATTAGGATGCAAGTTCAAAGCTTCACCACAACAAACGAAAGATACAAGTTGGTGGGGGAACTGTAGTAATGTCTAAGCATTTGAAATTATTCATATACACACCAATACGCAGCATTCCGACAAAATGTGACAGTTTACTAACAATTAGCTACAATGATGTTGCACGACAATTAGAGTTGTAAGGAGATAAGGAGCCAGTCCGGCTTGAGGGTCCTGATGGGTGAATGACACCGTTTTTAAACACTACCTACAACTCGTCGCTGGCGTCAGATTCGACTTCAGCGTCTTCATGCTTTTCGCCCTCGTCGTCAACCTCCTCATTGGCGTCAGATTCGACCTCAATGTCCTCATCCTCGTCGCCCTCGTCGTCAACCTCCTCATTGGCGTCAGATTCGACCTCAATGTCCTCATCCTCGTCGCCCTCGTCGTCAACCTCATCATTTGCATCTGACTCGACTTCATCGTTTTCATCGGAATCTGAGCTACGGACATCCTCTTCCACGTCAGAATCTTGTCCCTCAGAGTCAGAGGAGCCAGAACCAGATTCTTCTGCTTCGGACTCAGATGAACTGCTCGAAGCATCTGACTCTGACCTGGACTCTGAAGACCCGTCGGTCTCATCCTTCTTTTCAAAGACCTCTGCTTCTTCGTACTCCTCTGAATCTGTGTGCACGAGTTGTAATGCTGCTTCAAATTCGGCAGATGTAAATTCTTCCAAGTCAGATTCAAGAGGCGAATCCTCAGAATAATCGTCCGCCTCGTCCGTTGAATCTGACTTTACCGATAGCATGTCTACATCCCTGTCTTTATCATAAACATAATTGCCAGGAGTTTCAGAGTCCAAAACATTATTCAGTGAATTGTCCATTTCCCCACCGACTTCTATGTCTAGTCCTTCGTCTCTCGTTCTATCGTGACAATCTTCAGCAGGGCACACTCTGCACATGTAAAAGACTTAATTAGCAATTGTTAAATGAGAAGCATTAATACATGGAATGTCTCGTGGTATCTACAGAGGCTCCAGACTTCCTCCAGCCGTCTGAAAGCACCCAGCGTGAAAGAAATGCCCACAATCTTGTATGTGAATTTCCCTAGCCGGGGGTACTGTTTCCTTGCAGATTTCACATTTATCTGCAAAATTGTCAGTCATATCCACATCTTCATCGTCTATAATATTTAAGGCTGGATCCATTTTGAATGCAAAAGAGTTTAATGGGGGATATACCAGCGCAGTGCTGAAAATATTATACCCGTAATTGACAAGCATTCGAAGGATGATGCCTTTTGATGATTCGTCTGCTTCCATAGAATTTTAACTTGGCTCTTGTTGCAAGCAAAATTGGAACTCTAGAATCTCGAGTAGTCTTTCGATTTGCAGGAGAACTCGAGAGGTATCTACCATGACTTTTGCGGACTGCAGAATTGTAGAGAGAAGAATGATTTCACTCGGAGTCGTAGGAGGGGCCAGGTTTCATCTTCGCCGTTTGTGCGTTACCTGAAAGAACTAGTATTTCATATTCATGCGTCTGCAAGAGCTTAGAATTGCAGTGTTGGTTCATGAGACTTTCCAGTTGGGTCTCATATTTCTCTTACATCTATCATAATAATTCAAATTGAGACACATCTAATTCAAGTATGAAGGTGCATTTCTTCAATTAATAGCACAAGACGCCAAATATGCTTCTATAGTTTAATATTGTGTTTTAATGTTAAGGCAGATATTCGACAATTACTACAATTCATTACTTAACATATCAATGTGACATGCCTGCAGCCAGCAGTATTAACAAAAACTCATTCTGAAAAATTCCTCTTCAATCATAAATATGCTAATTCACAAGGCGCTCATTCATTCACGATACACCAGCAGACAAAATGGTGCGTTCCGGCCTTGAATCGATTCAGTAAACTTTCAGTTGGTTACATTCATCAAATCCAGCAGCATGACCTGCATTCCTGACGATGAAAGTAAGACCATCTGAATGAAGACGACGTTCACCTGGAAAACCAAAATGTGTCAGTTCCTGTTCCAAAAGTCTACATATATCATGCTGTTCCCTGGAATTATATTCACAGAGTTTCTCTTCCGACCGAACTGAAGATGATTGCTTTCTTCCAGCTCAATAGCTTTACATGTTACAGACACGAACCCCTGCGAATTATGTTCCTTTCCTTACCTCGCTTAACAAAAAGATGTGGTCCAGCCGAGCTCATGTTTGGAGTGGGAACCCCTACACTTGCTGTGGTGTGAACGAGGGGAGTAGTCAGGGTCACGGTCCCATTCATGGGTGATGTTCGAATCTGAAACTTGCTCGTTCCTCGGCCAACTCTGTGTGCGGTGGGAGAAAGATTTATTGAATTGCATGTTGAATTATGTGACAAGATAAGTAGACAAGCAAAGAGAAGAAATACAAAGAGGAGCGGATGCATCTTCATCAACTAAGAGTGTGAGTGGAAGGAAAGGTAGAGTGGCGAAAGAAGTGCAATAAATGGAAAACTGTCCTCCACCATACTCACCTCACAAGACCGTCCGATGTCTGCGAAATCCGAATCCCATTGATCACCCAATTCTCTATTCCATCTTCAGAGTACCAAAACTGAGCTTGCCGCAACAACTTGGTACATTCTCGGACATAAGTGTGGCCATAAGCAGCGTCACTCAAGAAGACAGGAATACTGAAATCTCCATTCAAATCCGAAAAGTTATCCGACGTAGTCCGTGTTCCTGCTTGATCCACCAGATAAGTAAGAGCACTGCTGTCACTCGTAAAGCTCACTCCTTTATAAAACATCTTTGCAAATCTGGAAAAGAGAAATTGGACATTTGAGACCTTTGACATGATCTTTCATAGTAAAAGCAAAGTATCATTATTTCCTATAGCACGAAATGTAACGCATTATTCCTCTCCCGATATCTACAAACCCACTCACTTGTTATTTCCATTGCAATCTGTAGTGGATATCTCAACACGACTCCCGTACGCATAAACTTTTCCACTGGGATGAATAAGAGCCGACGACGATCCATCCGGCGATATCGCAACGATTATGTGACTCTAGAAGTTTACAAACATTTCTGCTATATCCTCAACAACTCCGGAAAAAGCACCCACTTCCCAACTTCCCACTTCCACAATTCTCAGAATACTAAAGAACTTCTAGCAGAATATACTCACTCGATGATTCATCACCCGAATTCCCTTGTTTGTAGTTATATCCACTTGTATCCCGTAGTTCAGACGAACAGTAATCACTCCTTGAGATGTCACCGAAGCTCCGACAGACAGTGGATCATCCGAAAAACTATCTTCCGGCCAGAAAACTCCGTCCTAATTCAAACAAACCAAAATCCAATAATAATAATAATACAAAAAGAAACCTTTCCGATTCAGCCAAATATAACTTTCTCCGTGCAAACAACAACTTCCAAAAACCACAACCGCCACCACCACTCAATCAACCTCCATCTCCCCAACTTACGCCTGAATTTTCATTGAAATAAGGCGGCGAGTATCCACCCCCACCACCGCGATTCCCACTCCCCCTCACTCCATAATGAGAATTCCCAAACCGCTCGTAACTTCCTTCACTGAATTCGTTTTCATGCCGCGTGCTCTGCCAATCTCGACTCGGCGATGATCCACCATTACGTCCACCAAACTTGTACCCCATCTTCCTCTCACTCTTCCGTAATTACTGCAAATTTACACAGGCAAAGGGGGTCAGATTAATGAACATTCTTCAGCCACCTTAATATCACGCCTTACCTGAGTGGGTGGGGTTGACAAAAACCAAGAAAAAAAATCAAAGTCGTGATGGAAATGGTGAAAAGCAGAGGAGCTGTTGTGATGTGCGAAGCAGCGGAAGTGAAAATGAGAAGAGAGAAAGCCAAAGCGGCGAACGGAAATGACCCCATCATCGTCAGTTGCACTTTCACTTTCCCCAAGTGAAAATCAGTGG